>CAVNYN010258793.1:0-52599 GCA_963692815.1 Nyctanthes arbor-tristis
ACTGTAATTCATGCTCTATGTCTATGTCAATTAACACAATTGGCATTAGGTGTTGTGAGAACGCTCTTCCGATCTCGTAGGGGTGGGCATCGGTTCGGTCAGTCCGGTTTTTGGATTAGATCAAAACTGAACCAAGCATAATCGGTTCTTCAGTTTGACCAACCGAACCTAACCTGTTCAGTGCAAATAACCGAACCGAACCAGACAGACATCATCTCGGTCGGTTCGGTTTAAAGATCGGAAGAGCACACTTTATTTTTCTTTTTCAAAGTACGATGGACATTCTGAGAAAGGGATTTGAAATCAGATTACCTTCGGTTGAGTAATGCTACGAGTTTAGTGAGGATAAGATGGCAGGAAGAATCTCGATTTGCGAAAAGGCCCTCTTCCCTTACTTCCTGAGTCTCTCTCTCCATAAAATTTCCACATTTCTTTGCATCTCTTTATATTTTTCTCTATCTACAGGTTTATATCTATACTTATTATACATGTATCCATACTTCAATCTCTTCCTTTCTCTTCAACAATCAACATCAGTTGAACTCATCGGCAATTTTGATTCTGTTCGTGCATCTAATCTAATATAAGTATAATCTATATGGGAATTCTTCTTGTTGGGAGGCTATGAATTCAATTGGTTTTGAAATTTTAGGGTTAAAGAAGATTTTCTAGTTCAGTATTGAATAATAGAGAGAGAGTGAACATGAGTGATTATTGCCTATCATCACGTGGGTGCTCCCTCTTCTCAAGTTTTTAAGCCAACTAGCCAGCTAAATTGTAAGATTCCCATACTCCTTTTTCTGACTCATCAGTTTCATTCAGATTTTAAGACAAATTTCAATTTTCAAGACCAAGTGGCCACCAAAGTGAGGGTATTATGAGCATAAAAAAGGTAAAATTAATTGCTGGCCCACTTTTTTTTTTTTTTTTTAATCCATTTCTCTTTTATTATTTCCAACGGTTAAAGCTTAGATAAGTAGTTTTGTTTTTATTTCATAGATCCTTCAAAATCATTTCAGTTCCGCAACAACCGGTTCGGTCCAGTTTTTGACGATTCTCACACTTAACCCATCAACCGAACCGAACCGAACCAACATATTTTCCCTTTAAAACCGGCCAAACCGAGGCGGCCAATTACATGAACTGCTCAAATTGGTCCGGTTTGGTTCGGTTGGACCGGTTTGATCGGTTTATCAGTTAAAATGTCCACTTATAGTTGGGAGGCAGAGTGGAGGCCGAGATAGTGTCAGTCAAGTGGTGGTAGTGGGACTGAAGTATATGGAGAATTTTGGAGAACTTTCAGAGTAATGGGGGGTTGAGGAAGATATTTTGTTTTTAAACTGCGTGAGTGTAGGAAAACATGGATATCAGGGGATAAAGTTCCCGAGTTCTTTTGCGGATGTACCAGAGATGTATCTGTTTGGTAGTAAAATATATCAATAATTAAAGAATGTATTTCAGTTGCTCTAGATTTAACTAATGTTTGAGATTGATGGTTGAGAATTCTTTATCAAAGTGTTTCACAAGTTATCATTTCTATTCCATATTACTGAGTACCTGTACTTCGTTAAGCACAAAGATTTTGAAAATATAGGAGAAATTTGAAAGACAGTTAGAAATGTGGGTGAAGACAGAATGAGAAATAATGAGAAATAAGAGAGAGAATGACTGGGTTTGAATGGTGGAGATGTGTAGTACATGCAGGTCCTATGAAATATGTGGATGTGATTGGTTTGACCAATTTTTCATTTAAAAAGAGAATGGGTTTGCAAACTGGGACTTTATTTTGTATGCGTGGTTGGTTTAGGAAGAACATGGTTGTCGGCAGCGGTCATGAGTAAGAGCTCCCTAATTCTTTCGGTTGATATACTTGTGATGTACCTGCGGTGGTAATTGATACCAATAAATATTGGGAATGTAAGCTATTGTACTAGATTTAAATAGTGCAGAGAATTTCTTCTCAAACTGGATCATAAGCTTTCATCCTTGGTCATATTTGTTACCATCTCAATGGAGTGTGTTAGTTTTTATTAAATTAGGGAATTCTCACTAGTATTTCTGTTATGTAGCTTCATATTGTCTTGAATTTAAATTTTCATAGGGAGTGAATACTGATTTTTCATCTACTAATGCGGGTAATGGGAAATGTGATTCAGCATTTTGGTTTTACGAGAATATGCATGCTGCTTTGGTCTCTGGGGTCAAGAAAAAGAAAACAATTTACAATCTCATATTAAGTAATATGTTGCTTGAGGGCCAAATTTGAGAGGTCTTTAATGGACTGTAGCACAAAAAATGAATAAATAAATAAAATTAAATAAAAATAAAAAAATAAACCAAAAAGTCAAGGGATCACTTAATCTTTAAAGTACTATTTCTGACTAACCCGAGACTCGAGCAGTAAGTGCTCCTCAGGCTAGGGACGAGTTAACAGAAGCAATCTGTACTTCTATGGATAATGTTCAAGACCAATGGTTCTCTTGGTGCATTGCATGGTGTTAACCTTGCCTTTATGTCTTGAACTCGTATATGATATGAAACTTGCATCATTGAAATAAAAATGTATTTACAGGTTGACTTTGCATCTGAACCTGTTGAAGCTTATGGCGTGAGCATTCCTCAGGTACAATCGCGTGGTACTAATATGAATATGGCAATGCTTGCCTTGCATGTTTCTCATGGATTATTCCCAAATACACCCTAGTAAATTTCTTTTGCAGGTTGTGTTTATGGGTCTTCATATAGTAACCCCTCTGATAACTTTGGAGCTGCTGAAATACCCCAAGCTTTGTCAAAGTGTAGGGAGTTCTCTTTATATTTTGATGGATATGTTTTTCTGAGAAAACTAAGATTATTAATGAGAATTTAATATTTTTTCCTTTGACAGTATTTCTCACTAATATCACACATGCTGGAGGTTTATCCCGAAGTAGTTGCACAATTAAACATTGAGGCTTTTGGTCAAATAGTGGAAACTCTTGATTTTGGGCTTCATCAACAGGTAAATTGTGCTATACATATAATGAGTGTTTAGTTGCTTGTCTTCTGTAGTAAATTTCCAGAAGAATCAGCTTTATCTTTTCTAGTTTCAGAAAAGAAGGGGGGGGGTCATAACAGTTACTGTGTAACAAGAATGCCACTGCTAAATTTATTTTGCTTGATTATAGGATGCCGAAGTTGTTGACTTATGTCTAAGGGCTCTAAAAGCACTTGCATCCTACCATTACAAGGAAAAGGGTACGGGTAAAGTTGGATTAGGTTCATATGCTACCAGTTATAAGGATCCTGGTGGAAAAGTTCGAGAAGGCATCCTGAGTCGGTTCCTTTGTGCATTGCTGCAACTTCTTCTTTTTGAGGATTACAGGTAAAGATGAATTGAACACCTTGAACTTTTTCTGTATGTTTAGAAAATAAGTTGAAACTCAGTTAAATACCTTCGAATAATAATAGCTAGAGGGCGTTTAATTCTCATTTTCAAAACACATTATAATTTTACCTACCACTGATTTGACAACTGCTCATTTATAACCACAAATTTCAAACTTCCATTAAATCCGCACAACTCATTTCACCTCATTATAATTTGTCATTATTAAACAGCTGCTTAGTAACTATATTGAAACAAAGGCGACATTCATATGAAATGTTGATCACTTTGGTATGTAGTATCATACTTGACAATCTCGTGACCAAGTTTGTCTTCACTTGAAAGTGAAGTTACTTTTAAAACTTCGCTTATAAATAAAAAAGTTACTTTTAAAACGTACTATTTCTATAAGAATAATGCTATTTAGCACCATTGGTGCTTTGCACTATATCAAGGTGGCATTAAATGATAAGTTAAATTAAGTGATTAATTTATTTATTCATTTAATTTCACTTATCATTTAATGACACATTGGATGCCACATAGACTGGTGCGAAGCACCACTGGTGCTACCTAGCATTATTCTTTCTATAAATGAAGTTACTTATAAAACTTACAACTTTCTATAAGTTTGTTTACTCATATAATTGTCAAAATAAATAATTATTTATTTTAAACCTTTTTCCCCCCTTGTAAGGGCGTTTATTTATATAACTTCTAAAAAATTGAAAGCTTAACCGCCAAAAATGTCCGGCAACAACCAAAAAAAAGAAACCCACCCCATCCACAAAGGAAGAAGAACAAAAGTCATTGTAGGTTCTACGCGTCTTCTACCAAATACCAAAAATGTGAATATGGTCTTACTGTTTAAATTTAACCGCGTTATCTGAATGTTTTGATTTAATTTGAATAGCATATGATGTTTATCGTTCTTTGTGGTTTCAGCAATGATCTTGTTAGCTCTGCAGCAGATGCCCTTTTGCCATTGATCTTGTGTGAACAAAGCGTTTATCAGGTATGCTGGTTTTCTATGCTGGCAACACGTCTCCCTTGATTATCTGATAAAAAGTCGCTATCTTTTGAATTCCCCATCTTTGGTTGAGTAATGGTTGAAATATAACCAGTCAGCAATTTTTAGGTATTGAATAATTACTAATAATTATTTTCATGTCAAATCTCTCTCTGTTGAATTAACAAAAATTCTGTTGGGGCTGATGAGAGATAATTGATAAGTTCAGTTTTCGTTTGGAAGAAAAAATGTTTCAATCCTCAAGGGCTGAAATGAAACAATTTCATCTGAAATGAAACAATTTCATAATAAGTTGTGAAAATATTTTTCACCTTGAGATTTATTGATTGTGAATAATCATACTACCTCCGTCCCACAAAGATAGTCCAGTATTCCTTTTTCTGCCGTCCCAAAAAGATAGTCCAATTACTATATTGAACATGTATTTAATGTTTCATTTCCATATGTGCCTCTAATTAATTATTATCATTCAACTACCTATGCATTGAAAGTCTTTCAAATAATTAATGAGATATAAGGATATATGTGGAAAACTAAAGTAAAATTTAATGTTTTAACTATATTAACTATTGTTTCTTAATCCACATAAAATTACCTACCGGACTATCTTTGTGGGACGGAGGTAGTATCAAATACTGTGGTGTGGTCTTTTTGCTGATTCTCGGTAACTTTTTCGTAAAACTAGCTTTTATAATTGCATATCTTTGCTGTAATGATAGATATTTCCTGGATTTTCTCGGTTGATATTCGAAACATCTGCTAAATGTGTATTTTTGTTCCGTTTTCACCTTTTTCTGAAGCAGAAATTTTTTCTTGCAGAATTTAGTGAATGAATTAATAGAAAGACAGGCAAACCAAATGTTACGACAACGGTTGATAAATGCTCTTCAGTCTCTTACAAATTCAAACAACCTTTCTACAACACTTGATCGGGTAAATTTCCAGAGATTCCGGAAGAATTTACACAGTTTTCTTATTGAAGTTCGTGGATTTCTTCGAACAATATGATGCATGCAGAATATGTAGAATTTGTACAATGTTTTTAGAGCTTGTAAATTTTAGTCTGCAAGACTTCGTAAAATTTTGCTCTAGGAAATGCAAGATTACCTTTTCTTGGCTACTTTTGGACTTCTCCTTTTTGCAGTGTAAGTCGATCTCGTGGTTTTTGGAATCTATAGGCATTTAAATCGTTATATCCTTCTCTTTTTCCTTTTTCTATTATTTTTTTATTTTGGTTTTTGCTTACATTTTTTTGGCAATGCATAGCCATCTTTTGCTGTGAATATTTAAAAATAAAACAAAATAGAATTTCTTGAGTTGAATGTCAAAACCACGCCAACCTCTTAAAACACTTATGTAATCCAAGACTACTAAAGACTTGGTACTTTTAGCTAATAGAGAATTCACATGTATGTTTAAGGGTCTCAATTTAACAATAAATTAGATCTCTTGAATCCATATGGTGGTTTTTCATTTAGCCACAAAGGTTAGAGTAGATATTCTAAGAGTGCCAGAAATTTGTTCTATTCCACGTCAACGTAAAAGCGGTAAGGAATGATGAAGTGTCCAGTTTAAAGTTTTTCCAAATCATTTAGTGCATGTTTAAAAAAACGTTTAAATGTGAGAGGTATCAAGTTTTTTCAGAAATAATAAATTTTTTTCTTATTATGCTTGGGTTTCCAACTGTTTATGGAATTGATGAAAATTTTGCATTGTCCAATTCTCCCTCATTCACCCTTAAAAACGTCTCAAATTTTAGAGCGTACTTTCAAAATCTTATAGATTGGTTCTAAATACTAATTGTTGTAAATGAAAGTGTGAAAAATCAAATTCAATTACACGATGCACCCAAGTATCATCCCACCGAAACCACATTAAATTTTGCAATTGTGAAAAGAAATTGGTGAAACTGGTGAATCCTTGAAGAATGTCATTTTAAAAAGGGCCTGAGAGAGTACAAAAACTGCTGACTCTATCAGCCAGCGTTTTAGATACCTCGTCTAGTGAACACTTAGGTAGAGTTTAAGCTTACTTCACGATTCGTCATGCTTGGCCCTTTATCACGCATTGATAAGTATTAGTGCTTTCAGGTGAGCTTAAGCTTTGCTTCACCTTTGCTTGGGTTAAGTGCCTTTTCACGCATTACGCTTTTTAAGACACTGTCATTGGCTAGCGAACACAATCAATTGTAGTTAGATCCACAGAAAGATGGATGTATTGCCAGTAAAAAAAGGGGACGCGCTCTAACAGAGTGCAGAGCCATGCCAACGTAGCTCGCCTCTTTGACACCCCAAGAAAACAGAATCAGAAGTCTCAAATCTTTAGAAATTCTTCCTTGTAAACCCAAACATCTTTGACTACAAAAAGGCCTATACAGATGTCAGCTCTATCAGAAAGCTTACAAATCTATTCTGAAATCACTTTCACTAAAGTAATATTCCTCTGACCTTAAAAAGAACGAAAATAAAAAAGGTTACAGATAAAACCTACTCTCTTGTTGAAAAAACTGAAGTTCTCTAAGCCATTGAAATTCCTAAACCAAAATCTAATATTATATTGATAGCTAAAGCCGGTACAAAATTCAGTCAATGTCATATGGCAGGGCAAATTCTCGAGGACCAATAGTTTGCTTTCTAATCAAGTATAATTCCCTTCTGTCTTGCCTCTTCTTTAACTGAATTTGCATGTTCAACAGAGATGGACAAGTTAAGATAGCATCTCCACAGGCTGATGGAAAATGGATAAACAGACAAGGCTCTCTGAAGGAAACTGTCACACATCATCAGAGAATCCATCAAGTTCTGCAAAATATTAGCAGTTTCAACCCACGCAGACTCTGGAGCTATTGGAACAGCTTGAAATAAAGAATTTACTAGGAGTGAACTAGCCCAGAAGGAAATAGTATCATTAGTAACATTTCCAGAGTTCGAGCTCAACCATTTGCAAACAGAAATAGCCAACCGATAATTCGCAGGGCGAATCTCCATTAGGCTTTCGACAAAATCCACCAAATCTGTTGGTCTATCTGACATTTGAGGCAGGAGAGATGGACCATATAATACTTCAAGAATCAAGTTCACAAGAGAAGAGTCTGATGATACAGGACTCAACAATTTGCTAATTAATTGCCTCAACCTAGGCTTTTCCACTTTCTGAATGAAGCCTCTCGATAATGGTTCTGAGGATGATGATGGGGCATCATCTAGATAATCATTCATAATCATCAATAAACCTTCACTATTACCACTTCTGTTCCTAAACAGATATTGGACATGCTCTCCAACACAGTAACTGTAATTCTCAGCGGTAGTAGCAGCTTCCAGAGCTCTCTCCAAGGCTAGGCGAGCTTCATTTTCATCATTCTGCAATATTTTATAAAGAGAGAAGTTCAACAGGGCAAACACAATATCAACCTGTTCATGATGGGAAAGCAAGGAGTCGAGATCAGACACTGAAGCAGGTCGCAAGGAACTCTCAGAACTTGCGCCATGCAATGTATTAAGAGTTCCATTTTGAGAAGATCCAATTTTCCAAGAATCAAGCCATCGATGCATTAGTTCCTTCGTGAAATTTATATTTCCGTTTCGAAGTGCACATTCAGCATACTGATTCCAAACACACTGAATTCCAGGAATTTCATCATGCCAATTACTAAGAGCTTCAGGGAACCCAACAAAACTTGAATTCTGAGTATCATTTTCTACCTGGACTAACATCAAGACAAGTTCTAAACATGACGGATACAGTTTAGCATAATTTTTTAACAAATTCTTGCTACTTTCTAAGCCCTCAAGAACCCGAACACACTTGACATGGTTAATAGCAAAAAGGTGTGCAGCCCTAAGAGTTGTCTCGCTTTGAATGGATTTACCGTCCATGAGCAATGCTAGAGAGTCGAGTGCTAATTCCATCAATGAATCTGCCTTCTGCTTCTCATCAAATGACAAGTGGATAGAAGGCCACTCTATAGTAGAAATTTCTTTTTCCAGACACTCAATCCTTCGGACTATGGAATCCGGCAATTTTCTGTATATGACTGTGTACACACAACAGACCCAGAATATACATGAATCACTGATGGTCAAGTGGTTAATGATATCAGTGAGAGAGAAACTAAGAGAATTGTCAGATTTAGCAGTGGTGGGAAAGAGCCCATAAATTTTCTGAACAGCTTTCTCAACATTCCCAGACATGCACAAACAATTCATCATCTGAACAAAAATGTCCAAGATGCATCCACTGGCATGCCTGGCATCTCTGTCAGAATTAGATACATTGCAGCAGAGGGCCAACAGCGCAGCATCATATGCAGCTAATCGATCAATAAGCTTTTCTCGACTATTAATGTACATAACCCAGAGTTCATATGATGTCTCATTGAACTCAACCTGCAAATCAGAACGAAGTGTTAGACAATGACCTGAATGTAACCACAATTTCTGAAGGAAAAAATACTACAAAAACTGACAATTATCAGGAACTTTCTGATAGAGGATAAAATAGAAGACAAGTAAATAACAAATTTTAGATTGACACAGTTCTAGATGAAGGTAAAAAGACACAGCTCATACTGCATAACGGACTAAGTCATCCTTTCCAATTGACTTCTGATTACAATAGTAAATCTGTAAATAGATAATCCAAAGGATTGCTGAGGTTGCATTGGCTTCAAGAGCTCGAGCAATCGCTTTAAGAGCCTGTAAATTACAAATAAAGAAAGTGTCATTCTAAACATAAACCAACCTACTAAAAGATATATAATACTTTAGGTCAATTATTATGTTATATGGAGACAAAAGTACCTCCATACGACCCTTTTCTTTGTCAGTCTCCTGATACAGATTAAGAAGCACCATTTCCAGGAATTGTTCATCATCAGTAGAATGCCCAGCTTTACTCTAAGTTGACATCAAGCAAGCAGGAAAGTTAGAATATGTTGACTAGGGCCTAAAAAGGAAACCTGGCACCAATAGATAGAGTAAAAGAAAAAGAGCCGGATAATAAAGCAATTAGATTCTTAAAACAAAAAGAGAGAAAATTGCAGCTAGCAAGAAAGAACAGAGTAGCATGAGGTAGGTTCGACTTTTAGCTGCTTGGGAAAAACTTCAGTTTGATAAATATTTTCAAGCCATTTGTGGATGCGCCACTACGCATGCGATGTGAGATACCAAAACCAACCATAAAAATAACAGCATCTATGTTTAAGAACACACATAGACACATGTTTCTGACTTTCTGAAGGAACCCAGTAGAGGACGAATGCCTGGGGGCAATGAAAATGTTGGTCAATCTCAAGGCCAGGGAAATGCCATATTCTTGGCTCATGCATCCAAAATTCCCCCAACCATTAGCAAACTTTGCATGTTTTCTTCTGTATGAATGATTTATGGTAACAGAAAAGACAGGATGGTAACAGAAAATACAGTATCTTTGACCAACCTTTTTACCACTTTTACTGTGAAAATAAAATGACTGTCTATCCCAAGCCCCATGGACTTCTTTACGAGCTTCAGTGCCAAGCAAGAAAGGCTCATTCAAAGGCAAGTATGTTGGAAGCAGACTTGAAAGAACCATGGAAGCACTGAAACACTTCCTCCAACATTGTCCATGACCACGAGATAAAATAGAATTATACCGCGTATCGGCTTTGAGACCATCCAAGCCAACCAGATAAGTAGGAGGAGCCAAAAGAAAATCACTGAGAGACTTAGCCCTGCCTCGGGATAGTGATCCTGACTGAGAATCTACAAGAGCAAATATTCCAAAATTACTGAATATAACAAATCTTTATCATAATATCTAAGAATTTAGAACAGCATTATTACCATATTCACTAGAGACATCAGGCATCATGTTGCCAACTTTGTAGTCTCGTACATGCTGCCAGGGGCACTCGTCATTGTTGCATTTTCCCCTCAGTTCGTACATGCAAAGTGGCCAAAATGGATTGATAGCAAGATTGCAAGAATAAGAACCAATCTTTCTGTAGCAGGTATCCGCTGAAGGCAGTTCAACTGGATCGAGATTGACAGGACTCTTGTCATTTTCACTGTTAATACCAGGACTGGCTATCTCCGGACTTTTTATCAGCAACTGAGAACTTTGGGCCTCTGCAACCCTTAGGTGGTAGATCACACTTTTCACCACAGGACAAGACAAGGCACTATACGTTGTTGATTGTTCACCTGCAGAATAACACCTAACTAGTCAAACTAGCAGAAATTCCACTACTAGTCAAGCACCTTTCAACCTAGCAGTGTAGATAGCTTTTAAATTAAGCACATAGGAAGTTAACATGAGAGGAGTGCATATCGACAAGCAAAACAAAATGTACGGTAGTCATATCAGTTCTCTATATCACTCAAGACAACTGAAAAGTGATGTTATCAACCTCACTGATTAATTATACTAGTAACTCCCTGCTGGCATGGATGTCCCTCATTTTTACTGAGTACATAATTCTAGGAGATAAATGAAGAAGGCCGTATGCGACGAGTTATATTTTTTAGCGTTAAATCTAGTGTCAGGAAATGATTGATTAGAGACAAGGAATGTGCTTCAAGGAAAATTTGGGAGATTAAATATCTCTTCCCGAAAAGGGATTATATGCGGACAAACAGAAAAAGAAAATGGGAGTGTTCAATCGAGGGAGAGTATATATAACCTTGTAGTCCTCTTCCTGCAAGGTTGTGAAAGCGTAAATCGACCAAAGAAGAGAAAGGAAAGAATAAAAGGGGGAAAAAGAAAAGAACATGAAAGGATGACACTTGAGAGTATGCAAACTACCTCCTGAACAGTTAAAACAATCTTTTCTGCTAGTGTTGCACCCATGCACCCTTGATAGATTAACTCTATGAATGTGTGAGAGATCTAAACCACTGCAAGAACCTAGCAGCCAGAAGTTCCTTTGACTTACCATCAAACACCACCCCCCCACCCCAAAAAAAAAAAAAAAAAGAGGTATATAAAAATGATAGATAGATAAATAAATAATAAGAACAAAAACTCCAACAAAACAACACCACAAACCCTATACAGAAAGCACTCATCCATACACAAGGCTGTGGCCAACATTTTATGAGGGTAAAGTTGAGGGATCAAATTGCATTTCAAATACAAAAATGATCTCCCGCCAAATGTATGGTGGGATTATCCTACCAGACACACGTGGTGGGAGATCATTGGGAAACCTAACACACAGTGGGCCAACTGTATGTGGGGGCCACAAAGTTGTCCCAATAATCTCCCGCCATGTGTACGTATGGCCAGAGATGGGGACTTTCAAATAAGCACAGAAAAGCTCCTTGGCAAAACGAGTTCAGCAATGGCAAAACAGAGACATAAGACGAGGGCTTGTGGTTAACATGATTAAATCAGCTCCACAAACTAGTTGCAGCCATCACATAAAATTTACTAGCCATCTACCTATTTCACAAATATTGGCATGAGATATCTGAGCAATCTAACGCTTGGGAAGAGAGATACAGAAACTGCTAGGTACCAGACACAAGATGCATGTATCCTCTGGAAGTTAGAGAACTCTCACCCCCAATAACCATGCATGAAACTTACAGCAGTCTTTTGTAGTTTGTACCACTGAACTTCTGAATATAATTTTAAAAAACTATGAGATGCAAATGATGGAAAGACACATGATTCTTAGAAACAGTTGATAACCTTTATCACAAGTCCACGGAAGTACAGTGACAAAAGAGATGTTAATTGCATGCCATGTCACATAGACATGTTAAGGTTATAATCCTTTACCATGCGTGGATGTCAAGGCTAGCAATTGATATTTATCTTTCCACACTGTGGACCACGGTATTCTACTATTTCATTTCTTATAAACAGGACAGAAGTCTACAAAAAGAGGAAAAATCCAAAGAGGGGAGGTAAGGTCCATGTGAACACAATAGCTTCCATGTATGTCAGAAAAGAATAGCTTCTATAAACAAATCATTTGCAAACTTTCATCCCCTCAAACTCAAAAAGAAGCACAAACAGAAAACCAGAGGAGACTTAGCTATTAAAAGTCCCAAAATTGTACACCTTGCAGCTCAGATTGACAATTCTTATTTGCATTGGATAACAGTGCAGCCGTCCCTTCCAAAGCACTTGCTTTAAGATTCTTCCCAGCATCAACATTTTCTGATCTTCCTTCATCTGGAGGTAGCGTGCTTTGGCTAGATTCGCCATTCTTTGACAGAGTTTTCTTTCCAAGTCTTTCAAAGAGTTGAGACCTCAAGGATGCTTCAAGAACCAAAGAGTCTTGAATACTATCAAATGATAGCATTTCTTGCCCACCATTCGAATCCTTTCCCACCTCTAGGTTGTCTTTAGTGGGTTTGCGAGTAAAGTGACGTGAACCTTCATCATCATCAACTGACATACTTGAATCACCAGACGGAGAGCAGACACCATTAGCTTCACTGGCTTTTATGCGTGTCTCTAAACTAGAATTGTCAGATGGGAAACAGGCACCACTTGCTATTCCAGCTTCATTGTGAGCCTCTGATGTGCTACCATCAGGCTCACTGAAACGCCCAAATGGTAACTTCTCTGTGCCCACATGTATAGAATCATTGGCAGGAACCACATTCAAGTCACCTCCATCATTATTGGAAGTTTCATTGTCAGTACGGACTCGACAACTTAATGTGGGAATTGCATCCCTATTAAATTCAGTTATGTTATTTGTAAACTTTAGAGCAGCTCCATTATGATCATCAGATCTGAATGACGAAAATAAATTTGAATTATTCATCATCAGATTTCGAAGATGAGCAGAATACAGCTCCCTTTTGTTATAGAGATAATTGCATCTCGCAGTTGCTTCAACTAAGGCCTTCTGGGCATTTCTGTAAGCTTTAAGAGCATTTCTTTCCTCAATTTCACACTGCCGACGATGTTCCTGTGCAGCCTCCAGTTCTTTATCTTGCAATTCCTCCAAGTCCAGTAATGACTTAGCATCTATGTTGCTATTTCCCCTGGCCGTTACCTCAACCAAATTCTTCCAGAAGCTTGGGTAATTCAAGGATTCCTTTTGTCAAAGAGATCAAAGAAGTAAAATAACGTAAGTAACAGCAGCCCCTGTCAAGGATTAAGAGTACTAATTCCTACGTTCCAGTCACATGAACCTATACCTGATATTTCTTGTCCAAAATGGGGCCAGGCACCTTTTCATTAAGCCGAGATTGATCACTTCTGTCAGTTACTTTGTTGTGATAATTTTTTTCTGTAGATACCGCAGTGAACTGACCATCAAGCTCAGAAGGCAGCAAAACTTCCGCAGTTCTCTGAAGTATCAGCAAAAAAGCCAGTATCAGAAAAGAAATGCAGGTACCAGAAAATGAAATGGAAAAATAAAGTATATACATTCAACAGATTGATACACACTCCTCACCTCTCATCAGATGCAAATATATGATATATAAGATAAACATAGAAAACTTCTTAAGAAGCATATTTTTCAGAAACAGATGAAGGCTAAATACCACGTAGCATGAAGGTAAAACTACACCAAAAATATAGTATCAACTGCAACAAAACCAAATTCAAGTTTGAAACGTGCGGAACTAGATTGCATAGATTGTGTTAACACCAAGGTTATATCCCTTGGTTTTGCGATATGTGAAGATATCTGGATTACAATCCTAGTCTTTTAGTGTTGAAACAGAATGAATGGCGCATCACTAAAAAATTATGAGAAGATGGGAGATAAAAGGAGGGTCTGGGGAGCATGAGTTAAATATATTCACCCACAAAAAGAAAACATGACCAGGAAAAAAAGGGTTTGAAAAAAACTGACGGTCTACGTGAGCTCTGAAGTTGCGTAAAAAAATTGTGTCAGAAGATGATAATCAATCAGAAACACAAAATACTTGGGAATCTCGGTAAAATGACTGAAATAATATTCATAAATTGGAAGCGAAAATTATGCAATAATGTGGAAAGCATTACTTGTGGTTTTCAGCTGAAGTCATTAAATTGGCAAATTTCTGGACATCTGATATGCATATAGCAGGTGATATTGACATGACATACTTTTACTAACAGAACTAAATAGGCGCTGGATTCCCCAACCCCGCCCCCCCACCAACACAAAAAAAAAGGGGGGGAGGGGAAGGTGGGGGACCCTGCATCCACGTTCAAAGCAACACGATGTGACCAATGCTGGATACAGCACGCATGACATAAAATTAAAACCAATAAAAAGCATTTTTCTTTCTCCTGCTTTATGTATAACCAGCAAAGTGAACTAACTGCTGGAGGATGAACTTTCTTATAAAACGTCGAATGAAGGTAACCGCAGTGAAGTTAAACCAGGAAACACTGGCCTCTTAATAATGATCACTGCTTATTCACAGGGGGCTTCCTTAGAATGTCTTAATAATGGATATTAGATGTGTAGTAACAAACAGAATGAAAAAATATATTTTGACTCAATGGTTTAACATGCAAGTTTTCATTTATCCTAAATTGCATCGTTAATCTGAAAGAAGAAAAAATTTCACAGTAAACTGCAGATGTTTTTGCTAGATACCGATTTCTTTGGAATGGTTTCAGTCTCTTTATTAGCCAGATGCAGTTCTGATGATACTGAAGAATAAGGGAGTTTAGACATCCTTTCAGTTTGATGACCAGTAGCACCAAAACCTGGATCAAGATGGACAGCCCATTTATCAAAGTTCAAAGCATTATTAAAGAGAAAAGGTCCAGTATAAAGGCAAGTAAATAAATGTACACCTTTTTTTGCACCAATGAGTACATTTTTTGAAGAAACAGGGACCGCATCTTGCCTCTGTCCCTCGGCATGAGTTGTACAAGACTTGCCTGACTTACTTTTTCCCTTCTGATGGTAACAGTTCCCAGAAATCTGCTGACAATCATTTTCTATCGAAGGGTTTTTTGAAGCAGAGATTGATTCTACAACTTCTTGGCTACTAGCGTCCATTGTATTTAGATGAGGTTCAGTGATTTTGAGGCGCTTCTTATCAGGTTCTTTCAGCTCAGATAAAGTTCCTTGCTTACCCATGTCATTGCCAAGGTTCACAGCATGACTGGTCCTATTGACATGCAAACCTGAGGACTTATGATTCTTAGATGACTTAAGCTTTAATTCATTTTCTCGAATGGCAATCATCTGACGTAAGTCTTGCAGTTTAGTGGGGTTCAAGAGGACATTTGATTTTGGCAAACAATTCAAGCCAGAGGAGGATCCGTTCCCAGAAGTAGATCCATGGATTTTGTTTGTTGAGGAAACAAATGTGCGACTGAGCGATGGTTTCCTAGGAATCATTTTGGACAGATTTCTAGTAGTATGTTTTGATGGTTGTGGTTTTGATAGTGAAGGTAAGGGTGGTCTTTTGCTTCTCTCTATTGGAAGAGGTTTACCTTTACCTACTAAAGCATTCTTCTCTTCACTCTCTTCATGGTCACTACCACTGTCCTCATCTGAAAAACTTATTACAAAAGGCACAAACGACCCTCGGTCTTTTTCAAAACTCTTCTGATGGCTGGAATGCAGAGTAGCTCTTGCAGGTAATTCAACTATATCTCCAGAACTGGTAGAAGGAACTGGCATACCTGGAAGTACATACGAAGAAACAAGTGGGCACTTGGTAACACATGTTATTTTAGTGAAACGAAAACAAAATGAAAAAATAAAACAGAAGACAGTATAATAATAAGCTGAAAATGTAAAAGAAGCAATATACCCTTAAAGTAACCATTATTTCCCATACAAGGATAGACAAATTAAGCCTTGTTCTACAAAAATTTTGGTTGGATACTTGAATTTATATTTGTAAATCCATTTGATCATCCATTTATCTCTAAACACCTTATGCAAATCCAACTCTTAAGAAGGAAGTAAGTTAATATTAATTTTGGCCTAACTTTCACTTCTATTGAGTTCAGCGGTTCAAGTAGTACGACACCAATCTTATGAATGAAAGGTTCCTCAGGTCTCGAAATCACACTCAACCGCCTAAGCCATACTTAATTTAATTTACATAATTACATTCAATTCAATTTAATTCACATTTCTATATATATTTTGGCGTATCTATCTTAACAACCCATTTCCCATCCACCAAAGTAGTACAGCTAGTGTCTTAACCTTTTACGTATGTTTCGGTCACAGAATTTTTACACGCACTTTTCATTCCGTCCAACCTATAGAAATATTCTTATGGACTTGAAAAGTAAAGTACCAATTGTGTCTCTTTCTGTTTGCGTCTTTATTAACTTACCACATACCTTGTCTTTAGATTCTGCTTACATAAGCGGCATTATACAGCTCTTATTGATTTGAGTCATGCCAAGGGTTTAGCTTTTCCATTTTGGACTTATAACAAATTTGGTTATCGATGCATTATCAATGAATCAGCTATTTCCTTTTAATAATTTCTAAACCTGTCCTAGCCTTGCTCTCCTGATATCACTCCTCCATTTGAAGATAATTAATTTGTAAATCATCCCCCATTTTTGCACTTGTTAATTTAACAAATGAGCTTAGGCCTTCTTAACTTGGGATTCCTGGGCCAGATTATTTATGCAATATACTATATCAATTATGGACCAAGTTAGTTGACACATGGCATTAGACATTCTAAGGTTTTACCTTTGAGCAATGCTCTAGGTACAAATTACAAAAATAATACATTTGGCAGGAATGTATCAATCTACCCATCACATGACTTTCTGATAAATGGTTATCATATGGACCACGTGTGCGTTTGTACAAGTGGCTGAAAGTTTTTGTAAACCAATATCATTTTCCTTTACTTTCTAGGTTTTCAATATTTTTAGAAATTGATGGTTTAACACCTTGTGTCAAACGAAAAGAGAAAAACAGATACTGGGCCCAAGGAAAAGAAGATGTCAAATTAAAGAATTAAATAATTTTATAAAGTTAAGATTTAAGCGGTGTTTGATTCTCATTATAATTTTCACATTATACCACCCATGGTAATGTTAAGGAACTTCCGGGAAGTTTTGTTACAAAACTTCCCGTCCCATGTGGCGTGTACGGATGCACGCCACGTGTTTTTGAAATACATGTGGCGTGCATACATGGGATGGGAACTTCCCGGAAGTTCCTTAACATTTTCAATACTAGCCATTTGACAAGTCAATTACTATTTAACATTTCAGTTATTCATCAATTCTCCACCACTCATTTCACCTTAATCAAACACACTAACTTAATCAAACACACTAACATCATCTAAAAAAGAAGCAAGATTTAACATCACTCAAAAAGCGCAAACCTCATACGCCTTGAGACATGCACCTTGAGAATAGATCAGAAATTTGAGGCTCAAGGCGTTAGACATGCGCTTTACCTAGAGGTAAGCATTAGAGTACATTTTCATACCATTAAATGGGGCAACTCAAGTCGTTCAACATCATCCTTGCAGAAGACTGGATTAATCTTAAGATAAGATTATGAATTTTTTTTTTTTTTTAACATACTGAGTCTAATCAAAATCATGAAAATTTGTCCCGAAAGAAGATGCGTCATCTCAGAGGCAGAAAGCTTTTCAAGAATATATATATGGAAATCAAACATAAAAATATTGATGTCTACATTTTGCATATCAGGATATATTCTAATGACAGGATAACCACGTTTAACGTAATCATCCAGGCTATAAAATTTCAAGGTAAGAAATAAATTCATAATTAAATTTACAGTATAGAAGGTAGTGAAACCCTACCCGCCTTTACATCTTCACTAGTAGATGTCACTCTATCAGCTCGAATGGTATTTTCTTGCGAAGCATTGGATTTAATGAATGAAGATTCAGAACGGTCAAGAACATCCTGCAGAATATCCAAGTATTAAATATTAGAATCATTGAAAAGGAGGTTATCTTGGCAAAGGCAACAAAAAACTGAACTCTGTTCCCAATAAATTTAGAGTTGCTGGCGTAATATTCCCCAGTTTCACAAGTCCAAGAATAAGTCACAATATCAACTAAATAAAGAACCTGAAGAACAATTGATATCAAAATAATCCTCATTGAACGGGAATCCAGGCAAAGAAGAAGTGAAAAGAGGGGGGAAAATATTACACAAAAAAAAAAGCAAAAGAAGAAACAAAATAGACATGCCTTCCTTCCTTTCTTCTTTCCGCCAGCATTTTCTTGTCTTTTTACGCTTAGTTTACAGAAAAACGCGTATTCCGAAATGGCAAGACAACTCAACAACATCTAATCTCGCATACAGGCTTCTATAAATAAATGTAGCTATTATAAGTTCATCCAGAAAGGCGAATTCAGAAAAATTAAATACTGCACGCTATCCAGTTGCGAAACATCAATACACCGGAAAGGAAAAATAAAAACCAAAAATTAAAAAAAAAACGCAAAACAAAACCCGGGAAGAATTGAAGAAGAATTAAAAATTTAGACTACAAAGAAGGACGGCGGAACAAATGACGGAATTAGGGCAAAGAACGAAAGTGAATACATCGTCATCATACGAAGATAGCTCGCCTTCCTCTCTGCTTTGGGAACGATAGTTGGAATGCTTGGCGCTATAGTCAATGGCAGCTTTCTTATTCAGCTCTTCGGTCCCCATTTTTTCTTTTCCTTTCTCCTGATTTTTCTGTAAAATGGAGCTGCGGGGATACGCGAAAGGGAGGGAAGGAGATGAAACGCTGACGACGGACCGGCAATCTCTCGAATTATTATTATTATTATTATTATTATTATTATTATTATTATTATTATTATTATTATTATTACTTTTTTGTTTGAAGTGATTATTATTACTTCTACATATAAAAATTTTACTCCAATTATTTTTTTAATTTAAAGAAAAAAAAAAGTACAACATAAATGTGTACATATTTATAATCTACATTTATAGTAACATAAATGTGTACATATTTACATCTTAGTGAAGTGAAATGCAAAGGAATATACAATATTGGAACACACAATTCGCGGTTGGTCTGATTCAAAACAAAGAAATATACAAACAAATATAATTACATAAATGTTGAAAAAAATCCGCATAACTAACAATTGATAATATTTTTAACTGAGAGTTGGTCTCAAAGCTTAATCTAATCAATCGAACTAGGTCTCATAATCTATTCTAATTGCGCACTAGTTCACAAATCATTTCTATCTAAAAGTAGAAATTATTTTTTAAAAAAATAAATGGTATAGATTTATACAGTATATATGAATCTTATAACATATGTAGATGTTATTGATTTGATTATATTTTATCTTTAAATTAAAATAGTTTGTGAACAAGGACTAATTTATCACATGTAAAAAGAATTTATAGATGTAACAAAAAAGAGTAAGGTACAGAAACCCATTTACTCATCAATTATTCCATCCACTTGCCACCAATCTAGAGGTGTCAAAACGGATGGGACCGGGCTTTGCCAGGCCAGCCCACTACTCTTGTAGCCCAGCACAGCCTCTAATGTAAGGAAGCCCGCAATGTAAGGAAGCGGGCTTCTCGGTCTGGGCCAGACCGGCTGGGATTTTTCTACCTCTCAACTGGCCCACCCGTGTGGCCCATGTGAGTCACGGATTGACCCGCCCATGTGGGCCTTTTTTTTGCCATTTTTTGCTACATTTTTAAATTTTATAATAAACATATTATAATTAAAATAATTCAATCAGAAATTTGCTACATTTTTTAGAGATATCATTAGTATTTCAAATTTGTAAATGTAAATTCTAATTAAAAAGTAAAAATATAAAAAGATAAAATTAAATTTTTTAATAATAAATTTCAAATATTTTATTGCATAAAAAACCTTACAATTCAAATATTGTTTACACAAATTTAAATAACTAACAACTAAATAGGTTTAACACTTAAGCTTTTAAAATTTATAATATAACAACACAAACAACTATTCATTCATTTATATCACTATAGATAGTATATCCCAACTAGGTTAGCACGTACTAAACTATTTATCATTTACAAATTTATAGTTCAAGTACATCCTAACTAAATTGGCACATACTAACTATAATTTAGTTCTTCAAATTATTTTATGTCTATGATTCAGATTCTTTTACTGTAAGATTTGAGAAGTCTTCAGTTATATCATCAGTAACTCTATCTTGCATCATTCTTTCTGTGTATAACCAATCTTTCACATATATAAATGCTTTTAAAATATCTTCTTTAAATCTTGATCTTTTTTCATCGAGCACCATGTTACCTACACTAAAAGCAGACTCGTGATGCAACTGTTGAAACTAGAATTGTTAGAAAATCTTGTGCCATTTTTGATAATATAGGACAAGTACGCTCATTTGATTTCCACCACTGTAAGACATCCAGATTGATAAACTCTTATTCATTTAGCATGCATGAAATGTCAAATTTATTATTTATCCAAATTAGTTTCAACTCTGTCTGCATTTGAACTTAAAGAATAAGCATTTCGTTTCTTCTTTTCCATTACTTGCATCATTTCAGGGTTTTTTTTTTCTTTTAGTAGTAGCAACAGTGGAACCACTCACATCCGATTGAGTAGATACAAACTTATCATATTTCATAGCATAGTACTTATAAATTTTACCAACAACAGACTCTAAATCATCATGTTTTATACTAATGTTAAAAAGTCAATGAGTCATTAAGTTGTTCCAAAGCACATTGAGCACCAATAATTTATAACGAGGATCTATTACAGCTGCAACAGGAAAAACATAAGGCAAACATTGATAATATTTTTTAAGTTTTTCTTCCATTGCATCAATAACATCAAAGAAAAATATATCATTTCTATAAGTTGAAATTTATTTAGAAATTTCTAATAAATAGTTCATTATAGTATTACTTTTTGGGTAATAAACTCCGGGACAAGCTTTAGTTGCGTTGTAAAAAAAGTTTCAAAAATCACATAACTTTAAAAGCATCTTCCCAATCCTAATCCTCAAGATTCAAGGTCGGATGTTTTGAATTAACAAATGCACTGATAGCACTAGAATATTTAAGACAAGATCTTAACATTAGATAAGTTGAATTTCATCTATTTGGAACATCATCAATAAATTTTCATTTTCTCAAACCAAAATTTTTACAAGTCATTGCAAATTCTTGTTCTCTAGAACCGGAGCTAGAAATTTAATTAATGATTTCTCTAATTTTACATATTTGCACATTTATTAGTTTTAAACCATCTTGTATAACTAAATTATATATATGATTAATACATCTCTTATGGGAAAATTTAGAATCAAAGAGAGGTTTAATTGCATTTTTTAAGAGATCAATACACGCAATATTAGCACTAGCATTATCAAGACTAATATTAAATACTTTGTTTACCATGCAAATTCATTAAATACTTGTAATATATTACCACACAAAATTATTCCATTATGTGGAAATTCAAGTAAACGAAAAGTAATAATTTTCTAATGAAGCATCCAATTAGAATCAATATAATGTGCAGTGAGACAAATATAACCATTATGATTTCTTTCAGACCAGCAATCAGATGTAAAATCACAAATTACCATTAAATTCACTAAGCTTAAGTTTTATTTTTTCTGACATTGTATTAAATAATTTCATGCAATCACTTCTAGCAGTATTTTTACTTACAGACCGATAAGAAAGTTGAACAAATGTTTGTATGAACTCCTCAAAATAACGATCCTCTGCAAATGTAAATGGCATCTGGCTTTCTGCCAAAAACTCAGACATTCTAAGTCTCATTTGTTCCTGCGAATAAACGAAATTATTAAAAGTAATTGAACCACCAAAAGTAGTAAAAGCATAAATTTGAGCTTGTCAAAGATCTATATGTCCTCTTTCATCGAAACGTTTCTTCTTGTATCAAGTCAATGTGCCGGTGTCGTCGCTATAAACCCATTTTAAACTTGTCTACAAATAGTGCACACTACTTATTTATTTATTTATTTATTTCATCTACTGTAAAAATTTGCCAAACATATAATGTTTGCTTTTTCTTCCTTGGCCTTTGAGATGATCCACTTTCTTGTACTGAATTTGTATCATATTCCTCATCTAAATTTGTTAGAGAGTTACTATCGTGTAAATGAGGATTTATAGATGAAAACTCGTAAAAGCCCTCCATAAGAGAGTAGTGAAAATTGAATAAATCAAAGAGTGTAGTGTAATGTAAGTTAGATGTTGTGTTTTACAACTTGCTACTGATAAGTAATTTTTTGCTTGTGAATTTGTTTGATTGTTAATTATGAATTTATAAGAAGCTATATCTTTTTTTACTGTTCAATAACGTTCATTTTCAATTCTTTCAAATTTCACAGTAAATTGATGTGACAATACAAGAAAAAATATAAAAACGAGCAAAATGGTCAAAAAAGAGGGCACTTGTAGCGCCTTGGTACGGGCACTGTAAGCGCCTGCTGCCTGCTGCTACGAGCAACTTTAATAATGGCAAAGAGCCATGCCAAAAAATTGAATTTTTTTTAAATTAAAAATTTCACAGGCCCAGCAGGTTAACCGCAGGCCCAACACATCTAAACCGGCCAACGAGTAGTTAATTAATGTGGGCCCGGGCTTTTCCGGGCGGCCTGGGCGCTTGACACCTCTATTTGAGATTTTATGGTACAATTAATTAGTTAGTTAATTAATAACTAATCTTAATATATATATATATATATATATATATAACAAAAGCAGTTGTCATTGTCCAAAAAAAGGGTCGTTGTCAAACCCATTTTCACGGTCATTTCATGCTTCTAAATATGTGGGAATTATTTGAGCTGTCCGATTTTTCTCTTGATAGGTATAGAGAATTCTAATTGAATGTTTAATTTCTATTATTACTCAAAATGTCTTTATATACAAAGGGAGATACATGATCATATGATACCTCCATGCGTATCCCAACCATCAATCTAATAACAGGAAACATATATTTACAATCAAAGACAAAACAAGTGTAAGAGCATGATTAATGTAAGGTGGAAAAACTTAAATTTGGGTTTTTTCACCCCACATAATCAAATTATGTATCAAAGTTGAGGGGGAAAAGTTAGTTTTGGGGAGGGGGGACCTAAAGTAGAGGTCAAATTCTTTAGGTTTTTCCCCCCTCTCTCATTCTCCCTCAATCCAATAAAATATTATTTTTCACCCACTTCCACTCTCCTCCTAATCCAATAAAATACCACCATATGTCTAATTCATATTCCTTCCCCACTTTTTCCCCTCTATATTATTTGGAAATAGGTTTGTTCCCCCTAGTTTTTTCCCGTTGGCTTTTTTTCCTTTGACTTTTTTGCCCTAACATTAATCTTACTCTAAGTTACAAAAAAAAAATAATAAAATAAAAATAAAAAGACAAAACAATTGTAAGCTATACATTTCACTACCAACTCTATACAAAATATAATGTTTGTTCTTTAGAACTTTATGGAAAGTAAAGTCTTACCAAATCAATGTCAACCATATATTTTACTCAAAAAACAAATTCACACTTCTCAATAATCTTTCATAATCTTTCTTTATATTCACTACACATTCTCCTATAAATCTAAATCTCATTTACATGTAGCTCTCAAGAACAAGCTCATATACAGTGAAGAGTAAGATCTTTCATTACACCTTTGTTTACACTTGAAGATGTAAAATTAATTTTTGGAATTTATCAAACATTTTTAACTTGCAAGCAAGTACATCGACTCAAAAATCCAAACGTGAGGTACCTTTTATCTGTAACATAAAATGATATAGAGAATATTACACAACAATTATTTAAAATATATAAATATTTAATGTGGATGAAAAAATTCTGCTTGATAATATATATGCACACATTAGTTTAGCACGTGTTTTGTACGTGCTGATTTTATTATGAGTCACAATAGATAGTTACAATATGACAAGTAGAATGGAAAGACCTTCAAATCAGTAAAACATTGATAAAATAAGAAATAAGAAAAAAACTATAAGAAACACTCATAGCACCCCAACATAACTAATACAACACGTCAAACATCAAAAATATCAAAAAACTCTTATGATGCAAAATCTTAATTACATATTAACATCAATAAATTATGAAAAATTAATCCATTAAATTTCATTGAAACAATTTGTCAAGCACTCTGTAAGCACTAGGTTTCATTCTAATTTTTTTTTTTTTTTTTGCAAATCCAAATGCTTAAAAAAAAAGAAAAAAAAAAACTCAGTAACCCATAATATAGACGAGCCATATTAGAACAATCAAAGAGAAGGAAGAAGCACTAAATTGAGAACGGTGAGTAGTTATTTGAGGGTTTTCTGCTACAAGGGAAAAGAGCCAATTTTAAAGTTCACAGGAATATCCAAATTTATAGCGACAAAGCTACCTAGAAAAAAAAAATGCAAAAACAAAGGACTCTATTACCTGCAATATGGACGTACCAAATCGGAACGACCAAAGAGAAGGAAGAAGCAATAAGCTAAGAACCGTGAGCACTTATTTGGGGGTTTTCTGCTGCAAGAGAAAAGGATGTGATTTGGGCGTTTTCTATGGGCAGAGTGCGATTAGTAAGCTTTAATAAAAAAAGAGTAATAATAAGTTTTTGAAGACGGTGAGCGCTTAGCAAGCTTTGAAAAGAGAAAAAAAGTGTAGAAACTTCTGGGAGCAAATGTTAAAATTTAAAAAAAAAGGAATATTCTTATACTAATATATAGTGATATATCTCACATAAAAGATAACAGTTTTGTTAATTGACAAAGGTAGTTTCTTGCTAATTGAGAAACGTCAATACCTTTATAATATTTGTGGTTGTAGTTAAGTCATAGAAGATGAGGAAACGACAATCTTTAATTGTCATTAACGGTAGTGTCAGATTGTTTAAAGAATGTGAGATTTTGGGTTATGAATGTCAAGAGTGAAGCTGATGATATTAGCTAGCAAAAAAGGCAAAATGGTATTGTTACATGGGTGAATTTTATAGAGTCAGATCGGGTCCTTGAATGTTTCTATTGGTTCTGGTGCACCACACGTGAGTGATGTGACATAGTTGTTTTATATTGATTCTCAAGCTTCATATATGAACTTGAATATAACTTCATATAAAAATAGAAATTATTGGGTGCCAATTATTAGCCATTGAAATAATCACCTCTCTTATTTCTTACCTCAACGTCATCTCTACACCCAAAGTTGCATTGGAGCTGCTCATAATGCGAGATCTGGATCACCAAGCCAATGACGAGCTCGGCCATGACATTTTTTTTTAAACCTCACCCCTTCCTTACCATACCAATGAGTGGCAATGACAAAATAGGTAGTTGTCTTGTTGGCTTGTTGCGCCTTGTACTTTTACACATAAAAGTACATCGACTACCTAATTCTGGCCACTCAAGAGGCACATTATCCATGCCCCAATCAACTCTAAGAAAATATTATCGGTACAAGGATAGAAGTCACAAATCAAGAATTGTTTAAGGTTCCAAATTAAAGATAGACATGGCAGTTTCATCGATGAGCTTCGCCTCAACAGCATTGACGAACAGGGTCAGTCTTTAATTTCTTCAATTTATTATATGATGAGAAATGCATTGTTTTTCCTTTCTCTCGGCCTTTATAATTCCCGTTTGATCTTTTCGTCAGCTATACTTGCCCAATTCGACGGGCACTGGGTCAACTTCAAGGCGAATTTTTGGGTGTTCAAGAAACTCATCTTCTAATGAAGCAGAAAGTAAATATTTTCCATCGTTGTTTGTTCTGATTACACCTGTGTTCATGGGTTGAATAGAAAATGAGTAGTTTATGGGGGAAATTTGATCACATTTTGACCAAATTCTCTAATTTTCTTGCTACTTTGGTTTTGCAATTGGGACTTTATCTAAGGGCAGTTAAAATTAATGAACTAATGAACATGTAAAACGCAGAATCAGTCTTTTATTTTGCTGGGCTGCGGTTCATATATGAATATAGCTTTATGTTTTTTTGTGGCTTTGAAGATCATTCATGTAGGATAGGAACTGCATTTCTTTACTTGGTCTGTTTATCCCCATTTAGAGAAAGGAGGGGATATCTTGACAGGACTCCTAATTCCGAGATGGTGATGAACTACAGTTCACAGAAAAAATCTACACTTCTGACTTAACTATTTCCTTAATTTCTTACACAATGAATATGTGCCATGAAATTGGCATTGATTTAGAAGTGATGCGATCCGTTCATGTAGCATTGTAAGCCTTCCAATCTTTGTAGTGTCACCAGTTGCATTCTGAATATCAACTTGAGTATTTTGTATACTTCTACATTGTCCCCCCGACTCCCAGTATATATTTTCTATGCTTTGGGGTCCCACTTGTTCAGATGTATCACTAGTTACATTGTCTGAAGAAGATTCAGCTTGAGCATTTTGAATCGTGAGTCGCCCATTTTGTTTATAGTGAAGTTCTACTTGTTTCCCTTCATGTTGCAGGGTTAACTGCCTAACTGTGAAATTATGTGTGTTACTTATCTGTTGTATAACTTCCCAAAAACCCAAATTTGAGGCTTCCGTACAACATTATAGATCATTTTTCTTTTTCTTTTTATTTTCTATGTATAATTGCAATGTTAACCTTCTCAGGCAAATACAGAAGGAGAACACTTGTAATTGGAATAGGAGCCCTGTCACTGAATTTTCTCCCAGCAAGTCCGCTGTTGGCAGAAGGTATCATGGTTGGTAGCAATTTCTCGGTTTTTTTATAGAGGTGTAGGTAATTACGTTACTAATACTTACCTCGGTGTGATATGTGCTTGTCATTTCTAACACTATTAAAGAGTATTTTTCTTTCAAAGTGTACAGGTAAGAAGACAATGTAACTTCTTATTCCTATAGATTTGTTTCTTATCTGTCTCTACTTTACAGGTCAATGATGTTCATGGGCGACGTTCTTGCAAAATCACTTTAATTACATTGCATGAAACAAGAAATTGAATTTTATCCTTTGTTTTCTCAATATTTTATCCTGCGGGTGGCGACATTTTCATAAAAGAACAGTAAAGTGATGGATCTCATGTTATCCTTTTCTTATTTATCTGTCAAATTTAAGCAACTTCAAAACTCTGCCTGCAGAAGTACCAGAGAACTACAAAATTTTTGTTGACAAAGTAGATGGCTATTCATACTACTATCCCTCAGACTGGAGAGTAAGTTATAACGACGATCGAGTTTGGATATGATAAGCGTTTCTACTACGTGTTACATCTTATGGTTTTCCTTACAGGACTTTGACTTCAGAGGTCATGATTCTGCATTTAAGGACAGATATCTCCAACTGCAAAATGTTAGACTGAGTTTTATACCAACAGATAAAACAGATATTCGTGATTTGGGCCCAATGGAAGAGGTAAACTCTATCATTTTCGGATCTTATATAAGTTTTGACGATTGTTTTAAGGGCTTCCTAATGAGATTTTTGGCTTGAAGGTTGTTTCAAATCTTGTAAGAAATGTTTACTCGGCACCAAATCAGATTGATAAAATATTGGACATGCAAGAGGTATGTTATCTATCCATGCTCAACGCCCTCCCTACCTGTTTCAAGTTCCCTTTTTTTTTTTAATTCTTTTCTCCTCTTCATTTTTCTTTTAAACTTCAAGCAAGCATATTCATGAGAAATTTAGTAGGAGGATAATGCTCCAAATATGTTCTTTGCTCTTTTTAAGAAAAATTTATCTCTGTTCTTCGTTGAGATGCAATCCAGGGAGCCTAATTTTGTCACACATTTTCTCCTCAACCCCTATTTACATAATATTCCCGTTCGTATTATAAGTTTCTTTTTACTCTCTGGTCATTGTTTAATGATCGTTCACGGAATCTTCTCTCCTTTCTACTTCTTAGTTATAGGACAAACACAGTGGTGAGCGGATTTTAACACCTTAGGGGCGAACTACTATGTTTTGCTTGTTTTTATATTTGTATCTGCTTATCATGGCTCTTGGGAATGTGTTATTTTGGCATTAATCCATGACAGGTTGGCCTATAATGTTAAATTGTTGTCGATATTCAAAATGCAGAAAACAGTAGACGGTAGAACATATTTCACCTTCGAATACATACTTACGTCTCGAAATTTTTCTCGAGCAGCTTTCTCAACAATAGCGATTGGGAATGGTAAGACAGTTACTACATGCAAATCCATAGAACATTAACTTTGATGCACAAACTGCATTCAGAGACATCTTCTTACTATTTCTTTGTACGAATTTGGAAATGAATCTTCACTATAATATCTCTTATGCAGGAAGATACTACAGGTTGATCGTTGGAGCAAACGAAAGGAGATGGAGAAGATTCCGGGACAAACTTAAATTGGTGGCTGATTCTTTCAAAGTGCTGGAGATTTAGGTGCTCTACATTGGAGCACAAAACTGGCAACTTATTAAGTTTGGCATCAGCTTATTCAACACAGATGCATTAAATTTGATCCCAATTCTGTAGACTGGACGTCAAAGAAGCTAGTTCAGGTAATTGCTTGGCAAAGACGGTGGTGATACTGCAGTAAATCCTCCTACATAACCAATCCATTGTCAGCGTAGTCATGAATATAGAGTCTCTGTATGCAGTTTACTTGATTCTTCTTCTCTTGAAGAAAACACCACCCTTTAAGCTTGAGAGTTCTCCAGCATTAAACTCTTGGTTGGCTATATTTGGTAATCAGCAAGGTTTCAGTCTCAAGCACTTCAATTTTCAAGCTTCTACTCTTTCAATCTTTGTGACAGGCCCACAATCAGTCATGTTGCTTAACTTAGTCCCCCGAACCCACATGTGGGCTGTACAATGATCTCCAGTCACGTGTGTCTGGTGCGAGATCATTTTTGTGGCTTAACTAGTCCATAGTGTATGCATTTATTTAGAAGATTATTTAAAAGACAGAAACAACGCTTTGAGAAGAAATTATTTTATACGGACAATGCCACTTTTCACCCAAAATTTTTTGGGCCAATCAAACATAGTTTCATTTTTCTTGAAAAAAATATATATTTCCACTTTAGGCCGAAAAAGTGGAGACTTACTTTAAAATCAAAGAAAATAAATTCCCATGAATGAAGATGGGAAAACATTTCCACGAAAACTAAAAAAAGCCTACAAATACTTATAACTACTTCGTGTTATGATTGTCGTCTCTGTGAATTTGAAATATGGCCCCCATGAACAGAATTTCTTCTTCACAGACACAGAGTGATGCTTACTTTCTTCTCATTCTTCCTGTGTCCTTTATTGCAGGCATTCAAGGAATATTATTTCAACAATTGTGTAGCAGAGTTTTCTTTCCTTTTTTTTTCTTTTTATTTATTTATTTATTTTGTTGGGTTAAAAAGTGTTATGTTATATATAGCAATTAATTGTAACGAATACACTTAACCGTATTCATTATTAATTAATAAATACATAAACGATAGCTGAAATACTCAAATACGTGAACTATAATTTATTATTTTTAACAGAAATTAGTTTAATGCATCTATCAAAATCTGTTACAATGTAGTAATTTTATCTGTACACTATTATGTAATTGGAAAAAAATAATTTAAAGATAATATTGTGATCAATTTATCTTAATTTGTGAAAGATTTTGTAAAGATTTCTCTACAAATAGTAGTATTTGAATATGGGGAGCATTCCAGGTAGTGGTGGAGCAAGGCGCAGTTGGAGGGGTGGACTGGATAGTTGGAGTGTTGAACTGGATAGTATATATGGCTAAATGCTTTTTATATAATTTCTTTCTTTTTTTTTTTTTTACAACGTGATGGGGGGCACTATACCCCTAGCTCTGCCATCGATTTCAGGACCAATAATTTTGACAAATACCATTGAAAAATGATCTGACTATTCATTCATCCTAATTAATCTAACCGTGCATATATATATATATATATATATATATTACTCGTTCAAAAGAAAATATTATTTTAAAGTAATTTTGCTTACTTATATTTGAGTCGAAGTCCCACCCATCTTTTCTTAAAAAACAAATAAAAAATATTGCGGTCCGAATCCTCCCAAGTATCGGATGTGATCCTCCCAAGTATTGGATGTGATCAAATACTGCACAACATAAAATTAGTCATGTACACATCATCAACTGATTTATATAACTCCTTTTTCTTTGTTCAATCTTATACACACACACACTAATGCCAAAAGATAATAATAAATATTCCAAGAGTTAGTCAAATTTGTTTATTTAAAATTTCTAATAATATTATCAACTTCAAAAATGTACTAGTCCAACTTGTTTTGTTCTTGAGAAAGATTTTAAGTTTTGATTTTAGGAAACTCACTCAAATATTATTCGATCACTTAAGTTTTGGCTAATGGCCATGTCTTATATTTCTTAAATTTATTATTACATCCAATAAAAACTACAACACCTTTTTTTTTTTTTTAACCAACCAGGAAATGTGGTTCCTTAATTTATTCTAGAGCATCAAATTCCAAAATATTTACAAGAAAGTCCGGTTTTTCATACAAATCACGTACATGAGCAAGACAAACTAAGATTGATCAATTTAGCTAAAGAATGTGCAGCTTCGTTGGCACCTCGTCTAATAGCCTGAATACCCCAGACGACGGAGTTGTCATCTCAGTTCATGAGTAACAGCTAGAAATGTCCCTTCCATAGCTCGAAAGCATGGGTTGTTCAGCAGCTACAGCATTGATGGAATCCAACTCGATGAAAAAGTTTTGAACCCCAACATAAAAATTCCAAATTGGTTTAACATCATTATTTTAAATATTTAAAAGAAAATGTCATCAAGCGGAATAATAAAAGAGTAATTATCCATCTACACCACAATTCTTAGATATTTTGTATATATGTCTACTGCCTCAATCATAGAAGCTTATGTACCAATCATTGTCCTCCATTATTAGCTTGATTTGATCAAGCAACAGTAGCATTACAGTACAAGATAGACGATGTGATATAATATTAATCACTAATGTAATTTTTGGCTAACTGATATTACCCCAAATCTGATTTTTATTTTCTCAAAATCTAGATGAAAAGAACATGAATTATCCAATTCGTGGGAGTATATGAACAAAACCAGTTGTTATACTATAATAATTTATAAGCAAATGAATAAATCCACGTCTAATAATCAACTAATAACAAACATCTAATAAATAATAATAAACTAATAACAAAATTCTGCCAGAAAAGGAAAAAAGAAAAAAAAAATAGTATAGATGGTTTTGGATCATTAGCTAGGACATGGAACCTGCATGAATAGGAACCATTTTGCCAAACAGAAGAAATTTATTCTCCGACGGAGTCAAATTCAGATCCAAACACAAAACGCTCCTGCTATTCGATCTCTTCACAATAGGTGGAGTCGCCAAAGACAAGCCCAAACCGGCGCTACCGCCGGGTTGCTGGTGGTGGCTCTGTACTATCTGTTCGTTCGACGCCGCCGTTCTATGCCTCCTCATGTGACCTCCAAGTGCCTGTCCAATGGCAAACTCCAACCCGCAAACCGGACACTCATGCGTTTTCGGCTTCGCCGGAGACGTCCTCAGCTCCCCGGAATTCTCGCCCGCCAGCCTCGGCTTCTTGTGGCTGGCCCTGTGGCCGCCTAGAGCCTGGAACGACGGGAACTGCCGGTTACATGTCTTGCACTCGAAAACCCTAGCGGTGGCTCTTGAATCATACGCGCCACCACCCCCGTTAGACAGTAGCATCAACGAGATCGCCATGCTCTTCATGTTCTGATCTGCTTCTTCTTCTTCCTCCCGGCCCCTCTTCATCGTCAATAAATCGAGCACCATTTTTATAAATTATAAAAAATCTTGTTAATTTTTTCTTCCACAACAGAAAATGTAAAAATGCATAGGAAAGAGACTCTGAGTTATCTATATATATAGGTAATCCTTTAACAGTTGAGAAGTTTTTGTGCATTGGTGGTTGTACGCTTTGACTTTATTGAGTTTACTTTTTGGAGTAGCGTGAGAAGGTACAAGGTTTCTTTTTCTATTTTTTCGATGGATGGATCAGTTTTATCCGTCATGGAACGCGTAAGCCTGACTGAGTGGCAGGGGCGAGTCGCGCGTGGCGAGCCAGGGCGAGTCAAACACCAGGAATCTTCTATCTTTCTAGAAAAGTATGGGTTGATGGGTATGAACTGACGAGTGCGACTCGGAGGCCGCGTTGAAAATGGGGATACTTGTCAAGTAATTTAGGCCGAGTTAGAGTGAGTTGGTATGTGAATTGGCTGAGTTCTATGTTGCTTCCCGGGTTGGTAACGGGCAAGATGTCATGGGCCGTGACGCGTTACTTTATACTATATATCTTATTTTATTTTATGGATTGATTAATAGTTTTCACACCATTAGTTCCTCGCACCGCACTTTAGTACTTGCATGGGGGAGAAAGTGGGAATGGAATACTATAATTTCAAGTTTTATTTGGGGCGAAAGTGGGATTGGAACACCTTAATACTAACAATTTTAAAAATTTCTCTTATTAGTCAAGTTAGAGCAACCATGAAAACCGGGTACTAATTTCTAGTTTTATTATGTAACCACACTTTGAAAATGAGACACTCATGTGATTTGTCATCTGACACATCACTTGGGAACCACCACATATGAAATCCATGTGATGTGCCAGATAGCAGGAGATCAAGACTAACTATAAGTCCTTAATTCTCATAACCAATTAATCTCTTTGTTACTACTGGGTTCAAAATCCCCCTATTATTGTTGGGCTCGCAGTCTAGTTCCTCAATGAAACTAAATTTTAGTTCTATGGCATTTCTAGTTGTAACGAGTAGATCTTCGACTTGAATCTTTGAATTATATGTCTCCACTAATACTTGTGTTTAGACTTTACAGGCCCCGATTTGAATAGAATTTTAGTGATTTTCAAAATAATTTGCAGTTTAATGAGAACATTCATGGCATGCACCTCTGCAGTCTGCACGCCACCCATATGAGACCTTTTGAAAATACATGAAAGTTTCTAGTAGATTGATTTAATTAATTCAATATATTAGATTAATGAACTCATCGACTAGTTTGGAAAAATATACTTGTATAAAACCATTTTGAGAGAGAAATTTCAGGGTAACAATTAATATAGTCCATAGCCGTAGCTTTCATAATTCCACAAGTTCTCGGTTCTTCTAAATAGACAAGTAGTTGTCTACTAGAATAAAATTCAGTCTCCTCCAAATGGATAAAATATTGTCATCTATTAATGGTTTTTATTGCAACACGATATATAGTTTCTTAATAATTAAGTTAGCTGAACGGTCTATACAATCAAATAGAATTAAAATCTTCCTTCGAGTCTATAATAATAAGCCTCGTGGAAAGAAAAATATAATTATATATAAGATAAGAAATTAAGAATGTAACACATATTTGCTAAGAAGATTATCAATTTGTAACTTAGAATAAAAATTCAATTAAACCATTGACAAAGTTAGGGTTGTTAGAAATAGATTAATAATGAAGCTATAGAAATAATTAGTAGAAATCTAGGAGTTAGAGAAAAGCCATAATACCATGTAGTTTCACTCACCTTAGCAAATCTAGTATGGCTAAGTAATAATGTTTATATATGTATGTGTTTTCAATTAATAATAATAATGATGATGATAATAATAATAATAATAAAGGAAAACAAAAGAAGTATATTAAGGATGCCCCCAACCTTTAGAGTTTAGACTTCCGTAAAAAAACCCCTTATATAAAACAATAATTTTTTCCCCATTCATTACATTTTGAGCTTCCTTTTCTTTTTCATTTTTCCCCTTGTTCGAAAGCATAGCTAGAACAAATAACATCTTCTCAAAATCATCAAATACTAGAATTGCAGTTCAGGTTTCCCAATCAAATTTAGTTCAAGGAGTTGTACACTGCAAGTAACCTTATCCGTTATGTCGTATTCTGACGTACATTCTAATTTTTCAACACGGAGTTGAGTAGTTACTCGTAGTATAGACACATGGTAATATTTAATTTCGATAAGAACTATAGATAACATTAATATCTCTTATATTTATATAATGTTGTCAATTTGATATATATTGCTGTAACACTTACATTCTCATTTTTGTCAACTTTGAAGATGTGACTAAAAATGAAGGGTTTCCGTGTGCTCTTTGACTTTATACTTCAATGGCTATCAGTTGACATAATACTTCAACTAGATCATTATGATTTAATCAAAGCAATAACTTTCATAATTAAAACACTATATTAATGTTGACAATTCTTTTTTTTTTTTTTTAATTTCAACATTCAATTAAATGGTAGCAAGTAATAATATATAATATTAGAATAAGAAATTATATCAGAAAAAATTATTAGAATACGAAAGTCGGAAAATTTACTTGTGAAGGCACCCACAAACTTCATTTATCAAAGTCAATTTTGTTGATTTCGTAGAGTATGTTTGACAATACGTGGACTTTTGCTCTTATATTGCAATTATTTCTTCATAGATAATGTTGCTCTAATAAATTGTCTACTACATTTTTAGTGTGTTAATAGTTCCGATCTCCCGTCAGAAATCTATTATATAACATGATGAAGAGAGATGTGTCTAATTGTCTCATCATTCTGCTTCCAGAAAGTACTATCGACTCAAATCGAAGAAGACTGAATGCTAAATTGCAAAACCAATGTTTCCCATTTTATCCAATATTTATTCTTCAATCTACTGAACCATGTATTCTGTGTCATTAATAGAAAATAAATAAATAACAAAGAAATAAGACACATAATATTATCAAGCTCACGAAACCATTCACTCTTAATTTCACGGGGGTAAATCCAACTAATAAAGATTATAACTTAATAGAAATGATCTCCCACTCACTCACTGTGGAGAGGAGATATAAATCTCATCGCTAATACTATTATGTCAGTACCACATTTTGAATAATGACGTGACAATACCACATTATCATGTTCTCGATGTGTATGGATGACCTCGTATTGGCATGTTAACACCCAAGTTGATACAGCATTTACATAGCAGTGCCACGTCAACAATGAAATTTATATATATTCTCCCTACTTGGAAGAGGAGATTAGCTCCACATGACAAAGCTGACTTTTAACATGAATTTTAACTCTTAGACAAAGTAATGTAATGTGTTGAAAACAGGATTTATATATCATCTCTCAATTTTATTTGCATGTTTTTGTTCAAATTAATCACACAACTCTTGAGTCTTCACATGCATGGCGTTTGTCGATTTGACTTAGTTCATATTTTTGCATCACCGGCGGTTTGAGCGCTGGCTTTCAAAAATAAGAAAAAGACAATACTTCATTGTAGTTCATTTGTCACGGTACGGAACACAGCACAGTTCAGTAGGAAAGGACATGTTATTTATTGAATTTTGACTAAGGAAAAAGACAAGCCATTTTTTGATAAAGTTCTTTGAGAAAAGTTATGTCATGAAAACATTATTTTGTAAGGAAATCGGTGATTAGGATGAATGTTATCCACCGGCCACACAAAATAAATTTATGACCAAAAGAATGTGTAATTGCGTTTCAGAAAAGATTTGTCAAACATATATCTATTTCTTTACTTATTATAAATCGTTGAAGAATGATTACATTCAAGATTAAATTAATCTCCTGAATAAAATTACACTCTTTATCCCAAAGAAACCCTCTTCGGCAGATATTTAGCGGGAAAGATTAATGTCTTTCTAGAGAACGTTTCGCTAAAAAGTATATAGAATAAAAGTTATTAGGCTATGAAAAACTAATTCTTTAATTAAGAATGTGTATTTAAAATGTGTTTTCTATTTTAATTAAAAAGTCATCGTGACAAGCTTTAGATTAGAACAACTACGTAATTTGCTCAACTTCCACCCTACGTGTCATGTACACTTAAACTTTAAAATTTAAATTAATAATCTCAAAATTGCAATAAATATAATATCTCTCTAAAATACAGTTACAATCCACATGTCTAACATTAAAGATATACATAGGTATAAATCGTACTGAAATATAAAGAGAACTCAATCTGAGACCTTTAAATCTCAAAACGTCATTCTAACCCCTAAAAAAAGGGGTTAGGCTCGAGTGACGAGCGAGTGGGACTAACTTTTAAAGAATGAAAGATAAGAAGCTTATAAAATATTAAATAAAAAGAAGTGTGTGTATACACACATACATCATTATCATATATCTTATGGTTTCACGTTCAACGTGTAGAACTTGACTTGCGAGCCACCGTACGTGAGTCAAACACAGAAATTAATATCGTCCACATTAATTTCAAGATTAATATTTCTCATGCTCTTAATTTCTAGAAATATGCAGTTTGCTTTGGTTGGCGAAACTCCCCCCCCCCCCAACTCCCCACAAAACAATAATAATTACTATATGTGACTTTAGTTATTTTATTATTTCTTGTGAAACAAAAAGTTAAGCATAGTATTACTACTAGTACTAACTAGTCTAACGGGAATTTGTTCATACCTCAAACTAGGTACAATTTTATGAAGGGTAAATTTCACATATGGTCTCCAACTTTTGAGCATTGTGTCATTTGCATTTTTTTTAACGCATAAGTCCCCACCTATTATAAATTCACACATAAAAATCTCTTATCTCATAAAAATGACTTTTGCACCCCTTACTCTTTAGATATAAGCAAAAAGAATTTAAAAAAACTAAACAGTAAAAAAAAAAAAGGAAAATAACTCATTCTTCACCCTACCTACTTAGTTACCTATCCCACTCCTGAGTTGGTCATAAATGGCAAATTATAGCAATCATTTCTATCAACAAAAGAGAACCCATTTTGTTGTATCCTCCACCATTGTTGTTGGAAATGGCAGGAACGGGTTACCAAAAAAATTTTACTGACAGTATTTGTCATTTTGGGTTAGGTTGAGAGCACGGATCACGGGATAAGTAACTAAATAAGTAGGGAGGAAAAAATTATTTTTCTATTTATTTTTTTATTATTTTACTAATTTTCAAATAGTCTCCTGTTTCTATTTAAAGAGTTCAATGGTAACCAATATCATAAGGGATCTTATACGCAAGTTTATGAAAAGTTGGGAACTTATGGTATTAATAAAAAAAAAAAAAAAAAAGAGAGAGAGAGAGATTGGGAATCCAACTAATAGAAAATGAAAAGGTTGGAGACCATATGTTAAATTTACCTTTTTATATATGCGATAAGACGTATTATTTTAATAAAAAGTTATGAGGCATAAGAGGAATTTTAGTATATGGGGAAAAGAGCAAAGTGAAAAAAAACCCAAGGAAAAACCCCATTTCTAAAAAACAGTGTCCTAGAAAGCGTGATGTGTGGAAAAAAGTCAAGACCAAGCATTAAGCTTATACGTGCCTAAGCGCACCAATGCGCGATAAAAGCGCAACCAATGCGTGATAAAGCGCAAAGCGTGATGGAATGTTAAGCCCAACCTTCAAGCATAAACGCCTCCTAAACATCGCCTAGGCAAGCTTTTGGAACAATGCTAAAAATGGGCGGGGGAAAATGGGTAGTCTCTTTTGTTCGGTCTTTGTCAACAATGGCATCTTCGTTAGCCAATTTCCATACTCGACACAATGATTTTCAATTTATGTATTCAATTGCTGTTGACGTGATTGTCTATTTAACCTGTGTTAACCATTGAAATTGATCCCATATATGACTATTGTTTCATCTATTGCGTGATATTTTTTCAAATTGCGTATATTCCATTTTTTCATAATGTGTTTTTTTCCCCATCATTTTTCATTTTTTAACATATTAAACAATATGTTTAATTTTGATAGTAAAAAAGGACACACAGAGAGATATAATTTGTTCAAGAAAATTTTTGTAGACCAAAGATCGGGAAGGGGAAATGGGTAAAAAAGAGACCAAGTTTAAGCCCTCATTTACACATTTCCTCCCCCAAATGGGTTATTGGCACTTCAGAAAAACTGCAACTATTTGGCTTTCAAGGGCGGAAAATCCAAATTTTGGGGTTTTTCCCCTCCTCTAGTAAAAGTGCTCAAAGGGTAATTATATTCGCACTACAATTTGGTTTAGTGCCCCACATCTTAATTATTTAAAAGATCATTAATATTTACTTAATTTTATAATGATATCCTTGATTTTACCTTTATTTAACCATTATCAAAAAATTTATTTATGTCTAACATTTTCTAAAAAGTAAATAATATACAATGTAAAATATATGCATAAACTTTCAAGAATGCTAATATAATATTTTAGATTTAAGTCACTGTTTACGATGTAAGTATCGTAATTACTAAAGATTCGTTAATTATGAAAAATTAAAAAAAAAGCGAGGGATATAATTCTAATAATAAATAAAGGTGAAGACGCTCAATTCAATTAAAATGTTATGTACCTATGTGGTATGGTGTCAATATAATTAGTCATGCTTTAAAGTATTGAATTCATGTTTTGAGTTGAAGTGTGTGAATGTGTGACAAAATGGTATACAAGACGTGGAGCACACATGTACATGCCATTTTTTTTTTCTTTTAATACAAGGGAAAATTGGTTAAGGGAAGGAAATTAGGAGAAAAGTATGTGTGGTTTCAATTTGAAACCTCTTATTTGAAACTTGAGTATCAAACTAAATCACTGCATTATAGTTTGAACCATCACATATGTAAAATGTTTGTTAACTACAGATATTTTAGATAATTTATTCCAAGTATCATTAACTTTTGTTTAAAAACTCACAGATTGTTTCGCGCATCAAATAAGCTATACACTCCGCTTTACAAGCCACCTCTATCCGGTCTGCTAGAATACTCCTAATCATAAATGAAAACAAAATAAGTATGTATGGAGATCTAAATCTCTAATTATGGGTCATCTCTGTATCTACTTGTCAATTTTCAATTGTTTAATTATCCAATTTGATACTCTTAGACTAGCATAAATTTTCTCTGATCCGCTCCACAATTTGTGTTCTTTTTGTGATTCAGTTTTTAATTCATTTTTAATTTTTTATTTTGAGTGCTTGTTTTCAGATTTCTGAAAATGCGCTTACTTTATCATTTTGGAAAAATGTTTGAAGAAACAAGTATCTGGAAAACATCTTCTATTTAACATTTTGAGAATTTATTTGCTTGTTTAAGTAAAAACAATTATTTTGTTCTTTCCCTAAAAAAACAATTATTTTGTTCTAATGTCTCGTTACCAAGATTAAAATATGAAATTTAACTATAGTTTATTATGAGGAAAAACAAAAAAAGAAATAAAAAAACCAACTTTAGAAGCATAGGACACTTGAATAAAATTTCAAAAACATGATTAAAAAATTACAAAAAAAAATTTTTTTTTGGGGGTGGGGGGAGTGGGGTTGAAGAATTGTAAAATTGGAGGAGAGAGAAATTAGAATTCACAAAACAATGCCTTTTACGTGTTTTGATTTAAGTCATGTGTTTTCCTTGAAAAGTCTCAAAAAGACTATTTATCATTTTTTGTTTTCTTTGTTAAAAAATTCTTAGTTTTCTAAAATTAATTTTTTGAAAATACGAAAGTAAACTCGTTTTTAGTGTTTTAAAAAACTAAAAACTAAAAACAGTCTCAAAAATAAAGAGAACATGCCTAACGATTTTAGGCTCTGTAACCTCATTGACATTGATCACTAACTGGAAAGTTGAAAAGTAAGGCAAAATCAAATGCTATTTGGAAACCACTTCACTTTTATCAATAAATTCATAACAGTAACACTCAACACGTTTGGCTAACCGCCACATGACATTATTTTATTAGACAATTTCTTTCCAAAGGTTAAAAAGTGGATTTCAGCGGCCGTCATTTTTTACTTTTTTTTAATTATCTAATAAAATAATGTCACGTGACATATTTTACCAATTATAATTTTGAATCCAAAATCAAATGTAAGCTACTTAAGTGGAAGATGCATGAACAAGATTCTGGTACCCTAAAGTACTAAATCCCGTTCTGTTGAAAGATCAATAATTGATATGTTGATACAGAAAAAAACTTTAGTACTTTAAGAGTACTAAACTTGGTACTTCAAGCTAATCAAGAATTCACATATAGAATTAGAGGACCTTAATTTGTTATTTAATTTGAGTCCTGAAACTTACATATCAATTCTTGATTGGCCATGATGAATATTGAGTGCTTGTTACTCTTGAAGTATCAGAGTTTTATCTGTGAATTAATGGGATTAATTTATTTTTAAATTGATTAAGATTGTTAAATACTCGTGTGAATTGTTGATTGATTCATTACTAGTGCAGTACCAAAATATTTTTTCATGTAACTTTTCAAGTTGGTCAAAGGTGATTTTCAAAAAATCGTACATGCGTGATGCATGGCATTGAGAAACGAAATTTCGTTGTACTTCACTTTGAAAGGAACAGCCCGTCGGGTTACTCAATTTCGTCATTAAGATAAGCTTATTTCTTGTATTAATTAATAATTGTTGACTTAGCAGAGCAAACTAAAATAACATGCAACTTGCTCATTCCACACTAATAATCTGGTTATTATTTAATACATATATATGATAATAACGTGTTACTTATAATGAAATACTTGCACAAGAGATTAGCTGACATTTGATCATATATATTTATCTTATCTCCATTAATTTTGTTCAAACGATATGTGTAATTGCTACTCTTGAAATAGCTAGCTAGATATTGGTAATCTACATTTTTTATGCTGTCAAACTCATAAGTTAATGCTTCCTCGTCTGATGAAGATATAGTAATTTCTATTTTGATTATAAATTAAAAAACTTTTAATTAAAGTTAAAGTATTTAAATTGACACAACGCAGGTAATTACATTAGCACAACAATAAAGGTGCGTTTGATTTTTAAAATTTTCTCATGGAAAATGGTGCTTTCCACCCAAATCCTTGCTTTTGTGGTGGTTGATTGACAAAATTTTCCCTAAAAATCATATTTCACCTATTGGCCATGTGAATTCTACTTTCAATCAAACATATTACAAAATTACCGAATTTATTTTTCAAGAAATTGAATTGCCTATAATTTAATCAACAAAAAAATTTTTATTTCCCAGCAAATTTCATATTTGTAATCAAACTTATCCTAAGTGTTTGGTACGCACATCACATTGCAATTGTGCCAAAAATCCTTAATGTGTAACTTTATTCTTAATTAAATTCTTAAATTTTTTTCTTTGTATTTCTTTGTTTTTTATTTTTTCATTGATATCACATCATCTCTGTAACAATATTTTTTGTCAAAATATTTCTATATATGATCAGCAAAACTCATTTTTTTTAAAGTTTAAATAAATAAAGAAAAATTGCAAAATTTGTTCCTAATTTTAAATTGCGCTATAACATAATATATTTAAACATAAATAATCATTTATAGACCAGGTATATTAATTATTTCAGAACTATTTTTTTTTTAAAGTGGCATTTCAAAACTAATGTTAAAATATAAATAAAAACGATAGGGCTTATGTATAGTAATAAATCAAGATTAATCCCCTCTATCGTAATAAAAATGTGGTGTGCCGAATAAAAACCGTAAATGCAAATATAATTAGACTATGTTAAATAAAAGAAACAATGTCACGCACTTTTCTAAAATATCTTTAATTATATCAATAATCAATTTTGAGTTCATAATAGAATAATGTATGATAAATAAGGGTATAATGAGAAAATGACAAAGTAAATACAATCTCAATAAAGAAAAATGTCTGTAATCTCAATGAATACTCACTACTCAATAAACTCGACGCATGAATGAATCTAATAATAATAATAATAATAATAATAATAATAATAAAGAAATGAAATAATTCTGTATAATTCCGCGTGATCCTGATAAAAATCAAAAAAGTTCGTTCCTGGATAATAATAATAAGTTGAAATATAAACCATTTACATGCCATATCGAAATAGTAAATAGAGGTAATGCCTATTATGTGCATGAGAGATTTTCTCTCTTCCCAACTTTAATCGACAGCCAAAGCCAATTTCCCGAAGAGAAGAAAATTATTCTCCGACGGAGTCAAATTCAAATCCAAACTGAAAACCCTCCGGCTAGTTGATCTCTTAACTACCGGCATATGAGGTCGTGGAGGAGACAGTGACAAATCCGCCACCGCCATCGCCGGACGTGGTGGTGGAAGTTGGGTTTCTTCACTAACTGCCGCCGTTCTGTGCCTCCTCATGTGCCCTCCAAGAGCCTGTCCAATGGCAAATTCCTGCCCACAAACAGGGCATTCATGGGTTTTCGGCTTCGCCGGAGACGTCTTCAGCTCCCCGGAATTCTCCCCTGTCAGCCTCGGCTTTTTGTGGCTGGCCCGGTGGCCACCCAGTGCTTGGAAAGACGGGAACTGCCTGTTACAAGTCTTGCACTCAAAAACCCGGGCTGCTCCGGCGAAGCCGTCAGAGAGTGATTCTAGAGCGCCACCGTTAGAGAGTAGCATCAAGCAATTTGCCAAGCTTTTCGCGTTCCGATCATCAACTTCTTCTTCTCCTTCTCGATCTCGAACCCTCTTCATCGTCAACATTTTTAAATCCAGCTCCATGAGATATATTTTGTAACAAAAACAAGTATATACTAATGTCTTTTTGTTATTCCAATTCCAATTCCAATGTGATAACACATACATGTATATATAGGTACGTAGGTATATACAGTTGAGAAGACGTGCTTTAGGAGTTGTACACTTTGACTTTATTTAGTTGACTTTTCAGACTGACGAAACGGCTTTTTACTTTTTGGCAGAAAACGACCAGACAGATAGATACTATAATGTACGGTACTATGTCATTGATGACATAAGCCTGACCCGAGGTGCTTGCTGGGTGAGTCGTTAGTGGCGAGCCAAAGCGAGTCAAACTGGGAAGCTTCTTTCTTTCTAGAGTTTGTACACGAGTGTGACTCGGAAATGAATAAACAATGAAAAACTTGCAATCTATAAGCCTCTAATTATACTCTTTGGTCCTCAACCGTCCATGATTTTAGCATATTACTCCGATATAAATTTTGTTTCACGTTTATTTATAATTTATCTTTATTTTTTGATCATACATTCTTTTTAGAAAAATCAATTCTCTAATAATTAAGCTAAAAGAACGAGCACATAATATTTCCTTGAAATGATCATCTACAACTATGGTAGTTTTCAGTTTTCACACGACTCATAGTTAGACAAATTTTGGCAATAGTTAGCATCTTACCCGCAGATGGTAATTTTTATACTAGACACCGACGATAGGTGATCAAAATTACGTAATAATGAGTCTAGCAGCGCTGCAACGACTTTTCAAAGTAGTAACTCGGCAAGCAAGAAAGGATGAATCGAGTATGTGAATTGGTTGTGTTCTATGTTGCTTCCTGGTTTAGAGTATTAATTAATTAATTGAATTCATGTTTACTATTAAAATCATGTTTGGCGACGCATTACGTTCTAGAAAAGAAACACTAGTACTTGTTTTTGGTTAGTTTCACACCGTCAATTCCTCACCACAAGGTACTAGGAAAAGTGGGCATGAAATGCAAATTCAAATTCAAAACGTTGTTTTTTTTTTTTTTTTTGGTTGAAGCATGTTGCTTGCGATTCGCAAGACAAGTACGGCAAACAGCTTGTTTGACGACTAGTTTATAAAAGTAATTATTACATATACATAATTAATTGACCTTTTTATTACCAATAAAATAAAATGATATTATGTGAGAGCATATGTAAACTTTTGTCAAGCACATGGAAGGTATTGAATTTTGGCATGGGCATGCGTATGCAATAGTATTATATTTTTGCAATTATGACCGTTTTGCGGACCGCAAAATCCGTCATTAAATCTAATTAAGTTTGATTGAAAATGTTCAAGTACAACATGATGTGGTATAATACAAGCCGCTAGGTAATTTGGATTGATAATATACTGATACTATGTTACATTATTAGTACCGTTACGACACTAGATGCTTGAACATTTCTATGAATTTGATAGTTTCTACATGGTTGTTTGAATCTCTTTATTCAAATTGAATTATAATGAGATGAAATGAGTGGTGTAAATTTAACAAAAGTTTGAAATTTGTAATTATAAATGAGCAGTTATCAAATCAGTGATCAAACCAGTAGTAAACGGGAATGTGTTTTCATAATGAAAATCAAATACCAACTTATCTCAAATTTCCAATCAACACCGCAAACCCTTCATTCTCATTTCGATTTTTCTACTCTATTGACTTTTTTGGTAAATAGATAACCAATTTTATCTGTCTTACGCTATGATAAATGTACTCAATGCTAGTAGAAGTTAGACACATAATTAGATATATCATATTTCAAAGTGTTTACTTTTCGTGGTAACTCATTTTTGTCAAAGAAAAAGCAAAGATCTTAAAAAGATCACTATAAAATAAAATATAAAAGAAGAGATAGAACTAAGACACGTGTTTACATTGAGTTTCTACAAATATTAAATCAATAATAATAGAACTCTAGAAAGTAGCCAACTCAACTTGATATTAACTGACTTTTTTATGGCCAAAAATGAATATGGTTCTCTCGTTTTCAGATGCTACTATATTACATAATAACATGTGCATTGCATGTGAGTTGATGCTTCCAATTCTGGATTTTGATTGGAGTTAGGGTGACACTCTATTTTTTTCCATATGAAACAAGTACTGATTTTATATGTGAGCCTTAGTATCATGTGAAAGATGGTGTCTTCATAACTAGAGTCACTCTTAGGGCCTAGAACATGACTCTTTCAATTCCGCATCCATTGTCCCGCAATGGTCTCTTTTCCCCCCTGAAAATGTTTTTATATTTTTTCCCCATTTTAGCCAATTTTGACCGGCACCCTGCAATTGAAAGCTACCAATATAAGATTGCATTCTTTATCATTCCAGAAAGTTCAAGAATACCAAATTAATGGCATACTAATTAGTCTCTTTAAGCCATGTATTTCTAATAGACCTAATTATCGCAAAATGTAAATCAAGTAGAACATACTTTGACACTACATCTTGGTTAAAATAAATAGTAAACTCAAGAAAATAAGCGGTTGCCGGTCATCCATCAACTTTTGCTGCTTCTGCAGTCAAATAGGAACTTCAATATTATTGACTAATTGCATGAATGGTCCAAAACTTCATTTTCATGAGTTTCAAGAAAATAACAATTTTGAACAGGCAGAGATCTAGGATTTTTTTGACACTGGAGGTAACGAAGAGAAATTTTAGTTTGACCAAAGAGATGCAATAATTATAATAATTTTGTACTTAATTTTGTGATTTTTCTGTTGGGCTTGTGCAGTCCCGTCTCTAAATCTATCTATGATTTTGAATAACGCACGACTGATGATAAGGGGGGGGTGTGTGTGTGAGTGTGTGTGTATATATATATATGCACCCTACATGATTTACATAGTTTCACAACACAGTATGCTCGAACAAAAAAATATACACAAAGCTTGAAAGTTTTGAATCCAAATGCGAAAAAGAACGATACTGCCCAAAAAAAAAAAAAAAGGACAAAACCGTACATACATGAATACAAAGAAGCGCATAGCATCATCTCAGCTTCATCTTTTTATTCTTGTGCTTTACCTAAGTTTAGAATCTTGTAACGAGTAACACTACCGGTTAAAAAGCCAAGGAAAACTTTTATTTTCAGAAGAACTAAAATAGTATTATATACACCAAAATGACCATTAATTGTCAACAATAGATAGATTTATAAGGTTAAAATATGCTCACCGTGAATGGTAAAATAACCATATTTTTAAAATGCAATTTGGATATTGTCCAAGATGAAAATCATATTATTATTATTATCATCATCATCATCATCATTATTACTACTACTACTAGTACTAGTAGTAGAACCTTGATGAAACCCGGAACCACCTTTATAATCAGCTTGTCGATCTTCGGCTGAACCGACCAGATCGCTTTGAGTATCTGGGGCTAACGTGAGGAGGAAAATAAAAGTTCAAAATTGTACTGCCACACGTATCATCCCATCATTATTGATGGAACGTTAATTAATACTAATTCATTTACTTGGACAGATGAACTGAACTCTTATTTTGCTCATTTACTATAATTTCATGGTGTGGAAGACAATACGTGCAAGGAGCTCAGTTTTTTGGTCCCATTTGAAAACAACTTATATACAATTCATGAATGATTAGTTAATACAGAGAAACAAGAATTAATGGCAATTAAAGCTTATTGTAAATTTATAATTTTATAATTACGTCATATATAACATAAAACGAAGATCGATCAGCTCTGGTTTTTTTTTTTTTTATCGAAAACCATTAATGATTGAGATCCACACAAGTTCAACATCGAACACTCTTTACTTACATTACATAGATCTAAATTGAAGGAGCTTGTTGATGGACCTCTACTGTCACATGGACCATTAATAAAAACGCCCTATACTGTCACTTGTCCTACACTCCTCTTTAATTTTTTTTCTTGTTTCTGACCCCACCCATTGTAGGTTTTATACACACAAATAAATAAGTTTACATAGTTGTTTAGCATCCATGTACAAAAGCATAGAAAAAAAGAGTTTTACCATTTGAACAAAGAGTTTCAAGCGTGCTTACGTACTCCTAACTACTTGTTCACAAGCTTCAATCATTCACGTCAATTTTACTCTCCTAAAAACTTCAACCTTATTAATTGACAATACAAAGATTTTGTAACATCATGGATTAATGAAAGTTGGTATAAAGCACCTCTAATGAGTGGTCATGTGAATTGTACGGAGTAATGAGACACTTATCGATATGTGAGTAGTTGGTAGTGGATAAGTGAGAGAATGAAAAAAATAAGAGAGTGGATATATATAGACATTGTTTGTCACACCGTCAATGTCTAGACATTTTAGTCTACAATGTCTAATTTTCATTGCCACATCAGTTTTTTGGATGATACCATAAAAAAATTTCTCTAATAGACTTTCCATTAGAGACATGTGACTTAATAGGTAGGGTTCTATGTTGCCTCATGGCTAATATAGTATTAAATTCATGTGTAATGAGGCGTTACCATAATTAGAGATGCTTGTTTTTGGTCAAACCATCAATTCATGATAAATGTTATTTCTGTGTACACAATTTATACCCACTTCCTTTGTATATTAGCTGAAATATCCTTAATCTATTTTTTTGAAATGAAAACTGTTGAGGTGTGTAAATTTAAGAATGTGCGAGCCACTGTGCATAATAGTACATATACGCTAGTCAAACACATGATGAATTTCTTAATTTCAAGGATTTTCTCATTCTTTCAGTTTCTAAACATGTACAGTTGCTATTATTCGTGATCCTTCCTCTTTTCTTTTCTTTTCTTCGCCTTTAATCCCCAATAATTATATGTGACTTTGGCTATTTTACTTTGAACAAAAGTTAAAGCATATAAAGTACTGTTGGTAAAATATTTCGTATTTTGCACCGTACATAGTTTTCCAACTAAGAGATGGCCAACTTAACTTGAGAAAAAGACTGTATCCCTGATCCCCTGCTTTATCCCTTTGTAGTTCAATTGTTGCATGTTTGCTATTCAATCTTTAATTAAGTTAGGAAAGTGGGCGTCCAATAGTAAGCATCTGACTTAATTGGTAGGGTTCTACGTACGTTGCTTCGATCATTAGAGATGCTTGTTTTTGCCAAGTTTCACACCATCAATTCATGATAAATGTTGTTTCTAGGCTAATTGGCACTAAACATCCCCACCTTTCATTGGTTTTGTGCAAAACATCTCTACTTATCAATTGCTTAAGTTGGCTACCCTCAAAATAACATTTCTTTGTGAAAAACATCCCTGCCATCAAAATTAACAATCAAAACTATTCAACTAATGTTTAGATACTAATATTCAGGGGTATTTTTGTCCATTGACTTTTCCTACCAAAAAGAACTGGGCAACTTCCCAATACTAGAATATGTAGTTGCTCAATTATGAAATACTTGATTTTGCAATAAAATGAAAAAAAAAATGCAAAAAAGAAAATAAATTTTGAATCATATATGAACTTAAATTTGTATCCTTACAGCTTTGCACAAGAATAACATTTTATAGAAAATAAATCATATACAAAACTCGATTGAAAAGACTCTCAATACACAATTTGCAAAACATGTATTACATTGAAGAAAAATCTTGGAAATGTACTCTTACCAATTATCTGCGGGTGATTAGCGTTTCATGGAATTGTAATCATGGATTTTGTGGAATGGCATAAATACCTCGTAAAATAGTTCCCGATTGTTACTTAACCGATTTTGAGGCTAATTAGACGATAGGGATATTTTTCGCAAAGAAAGGTCATTTTGAGGGTAATCAATGCAAAAAATTAATAAGTAGGGCTGTACATGTAAGTGTAAACAATTTATACAAACTTCCCTTGTATATTTACTTAAATATCTCTAACCCCCACCCCCTTTTTTTTAAATGAAAATTTTTGGATGTGTATAAATTCATGAGTGTGTGACCTACGAGCAAAGTTCTATAAAATGTAATGCGTGAAAAAGCGTTGAAGTCAAGCATTGGGCCTAGACAAGCCTAAGCACACCAATGCGTAACAAAAACGCAATTAATGCATGATAAAGTGTAAGGAGTGGCAAAGCGTGAAGCCCAAACTTCAAGTTTAAGCGTTGCCTAAGTGAACTTTTTAGAACACTGCTTACGAGCCACTGCACGTGCATGAGTCAAACTCGTGAATTGTATCCTCCATCATTTTTATATAATTTTTTTTATACAAGGAGAATATATGGGAGGGTCAGTGTGATTCGAACCCGAGACATTTTGCCTGAAATATTAGTATTTAACTATTGTAACACGATTCAAACCACAAATTATCATCCATCATAATTTCAAGAAAACGTGTACATTTGCTTTTGTTAGTGACCGTTTTTCTTTCTCTTCCCCGCCTTGAATCCCCAATAATTATATGTGACTTTAGCTTTTTTTTTTACTTTGAGCAAAAGTTAAGCATTAAGTAAATACTGTTGGTAAAATATGTATATATATTTTCACTAATACTCATTTTACTTAAATTTTTTTTTGTGCAATTTTAAAGAGAGATGAAAAAATGATATAAATAATTAAGTGACATACTCATGTGACATGATTCCATTGAGTGTTGATCATATAAGTAATTTTTCATTGTCTAGAATTGTGTCACATCTACAATGCCACAATTTCAAGTCACTAAAATTTTTGAATTTTTCTTTTGTTGTTGATTTTTAATATTGCAAAAGAATTTTTCAATTTTAGTTGATAATAATATCAAATATGAGGACCTAAATTGGTATCCTTGTGTATTAGTTTGAACTTATCTAGGATAAGTGTTTCATTTATCTCATGTTTTCCGTCAAGATTCAAATTCAAATTTGGTTGTTTATTAAATCTAGACATTTCATGTTAACAGAAATGTCTTTTGAGTCTGTCATGTGTACAGAATCCTACCTACTTAATGTCTTTTAAATTTTGAAATTCCATTTATAGGTGAAACAAGTAAAAACTGTGGGGTTTGGCGTAAAAGTTTTTATTGAATACATAAAGTAGGTGGTGACGTTCAGTCAAGCAAGAAAACCGAGAAGGAAGGATAGAAATAGCTTAAGTTAAGCAAGATAGAATTATCTCATATGCACGAATTTTTCCAAAACAGCTCTTATTTTAGAATTCTTTAATTTGAGCATGATTGTAAACAATATCTCAACATAGATAATAAGTTTCTTCATGTAGAGTTAAGAATGGGGTTCTTAATGTAGGAAGTGGTTGCAATCAAGTACAAGAAAGTAGTGGTGATAAAGTTAAGATTGGAAGATTTGATTCTACCACATCAGCAAGTCAGAAGAAATACGGGAGTCTACTTGCTTGCTCTTATTGTTCTTCTATATTAGCTAATCTACCCGTGCGTTGCACAGATCGGAAGAGCGTGTGTAGGGAAAGAGTGTAGGCAATTAATGAAACGATAAAAAATAAAAGAAAAATATATGCAACTACTTCCAAAATTGTTATTCTATAAATTGTGTAAAATTTCTTTATATATACATGTAAAATAAACAAATATAAACATTTATTGTCTAAAGACTCTGGAGACAAAGCAAACTACTTCAACACAAAGACAAGTCAGAGAGCAAGGTTGCCAGAGACTGAGTTGTCTACCAATTCTTAAGCTGAATACTTGATGGGCATCTCTCCTGCTTATGAGCGCAGTTTTTAATCATCATAGGACACATGAAGAAGCTAAATGTGAATTTTTCTAACAGGACCAAAGCAAAATCAGCACTCTCAAACAGAATCATGCATTGTCTAGCATCAACGAAATTTACATAAAAAGACAAACTTTTAGCTTTCATCCCCATTTTTCTACTTAAGAAACCCATAATACTCTGACAATATCACTAAATGAAATGAAAATAGAAGACCCCTCCAATCATGATCTATTTCAGCCAATCCCTCAATGTCCTTCAGACAACAAAAATTCAATGAAGCTAATTGCAAATGACATTCAAAAGCCATATGCAAATGGTATGGTTACATTTTCCAATTAACTCATCTATTACTTATATTCAATTCAAGAAATATAATAAGTTGGGATTGCCTACCTACTTAAATATGCTCTCTATTTACTGAAATATATGCTCTTTAAAAGAAGATATGCTATTGGAGAAATATGCTTTTATTTAGTGAAATGGGATGTTATATGACATCTTTTTAGTAGAATCTAAAGAATTATTATATTTAAATTAATTGCTATTGCCAGAAAAATGACTGTTGTTGATGATTGTAAATACAATAAAGTGGTGGAATGTTTCCTCCATATTGCTGTAAGAAATGCAAGTTAAGTAAATTGTCCAGAAAGAATAATTACACGTAGATTGCCTACTGCCACTACTTTTCGATAAGGAGTGTCTATTACTTATAAAGAGTCTATCTAATGGCTAAAATTAGGCTGTGAGAATGTAAACTGACCTGGGTAACATGGTTCTTCAAAGTAACAACTTTTTTCTCCTTTCTGCTGTGATAACTCACAAAAAACTTTGCATGCTCCCGCAGAAAAGTATGATCCAACAGAAATTAAAATTTATGACCCAATTGTACTGGAAAAGGAAAACAGCAATCCAAACATTTTAAGCAAAACCATCTTTTCTTGTTTACCATTTGGGTTCACTTCAAAGAGAGCAGTCGACATGAATGCATCCAAAAGCATGAGAGTAATTTCCTTGATTTCATAACCAAGAATCAGCAGGAATTGTTGATGAAGGCAGCAAGTAGAACTTCTAATCTAAAAAGATGATGATACAATCCGAAACCAAAAGATCCCAGTGAAAAACTTCATCAAAAAACAAATGAATCTCACTCAATTTTGCATCAAAGTCCAAAATGAACTCCAAAGGGAAAGCACATGCATCAAGTAGAGCTTCTTGGTATAATAATTCCGCAACAGGTAATCAGTAAAGAAAAAATCCAAACTTCTCCTACATCAAATAACCGGCCAAAAAAAAAAAAAAAACTGGCAAAGAATCTTAATCAATATACCAAAAACTAATGCAAAATATACTCACCTTCCAATATGCAGAACCTTGACGAAAAATTCATGACGTATACTTCCAATTGAACTATCCTGCAGAACAGAAATTTTGCATCAAACACGAAAGTCTAGCTGCCCAAAAACAAATTCAAAGAATACCTCAAACAATTCAAAAGCAATGTACTGTTGTATCACTTCAGATCTAATCTCCCAGCCCAATTGTCGAATGTTCGATTATTGCTTCATCCTCATCAAATAAGAACCACAAATTACTGTACAACCCTTTTTCCTTTTTACTAAAAACAATACTAAAATTTCATAAAATAAGAATATGAATTGGGTAAAATAGATTACTTAGTGGCAATTACTCTTACCTTGAAATAGTCAATCAGAATTTATCCATAACTCATAACGAAATCAGGTATTGCAAACCACTAATATGAAGTTCACCACTTGTCCACTCTTGAGTCTCAGTCAGCAATGCATGCAGAATCAACAACACTTGTCAATGCTATGATATAATATAGTCATAGTCCTGCTGCTGCTGTAGGAGGAAGAAGAAGAAGCCTTAGTTTACAGGAAAATCAAAAACTTCATGTACATGCTTAATAAAATGGAAGTTATAACATTCAAAGGATAGATAAGCAGAGTGCTGGTCACCAGATTGGGAAGCATTGCAGCACCAGGAAGCTCTGCAGGTAGAAACTGAAA
>CAVNYN010258794.1:0-11158 GCA_963692815.1 Nyctanthes arbor-tristis
TTTTATATCTATATGTAAGAGTTTGTGGATTCTTTTGAAGGGATACCTGGGTTGGATGAATCATATTTACCCCGATACATTGGATATACATTTGGAGCGCTTTTGTTGTTGAATCATTTTGTGGGATCAGATTTATCTTCCGTCACTCCAGCTCAGCTTGTAAGTCATTATTCTTTCAAAGATTATGCGTAATTGAGTTTTCTAAATTATTGATACCATGTAGAGAACAGAACTTCTGGGTCTTTCTCTGACTGCGTTCTCCGTGGCTATTCCTTATCTTGGAAAGTTTCTCAAGGTAATTTTTCTTGACTTAGTGCTTTGAATTATTCGAGTTTGTAATTTTAGTAATTTTTTTCGAGTTTGCTTTAAATTACACACTTGAGTAATTTTAGCATTGTTGAGTATGTAGAAATGCGCAAAGAATCAGCTTTTCTGAATCTCCTGTTTGGTGATATTGAAAAGCCATTCTAAATTCAAAAGCCAAACAGATGAGAACAGATGTTTCTATTTCTGAGTAGAACTTCAAGAAATTGGTGCAAAATTTTAGTTAGCGAAAGAAATTTTAATATCCAAAGATCACGTTTTTTGGATGTTAGGGCCCATCTTCTGTTGGGAATTTAATCAATTTCCCTAAACTCGTGTGAATAAAATAGGCAATCAATATATCAAATAATAACATACGTACGGAAATTTAAATAACACCCGGAATTATTTAACGTTGTAAAACCCTCCAATGAGAAGGGAAAATCGACAGGGCAAACCGACAACTCCACTATCACCAAATAAAATAATAATGGGAATACAATATTTATCCTCTCAATATTATTGCCCTAAATCAAGAGGCAATCACACACTATCACAATCACGCAATACCGTCAATAACAATATTCTTGACACCACAAATAATTCATCTAACAGTAGATGGAACCCAATAATCAATAAGAGATAAAGAAAAATATCACCTAATTCCGTTTCAAGAATTAACTTGGAGAAACCACCACTTGAAGAAGTCGAACACCGAATAAAAGTCAAATTTTCTCCCAAAACTGTTGACGTCAAAATCAAGGTGATCTACTCCTCAAAAGTTTCCTCGCAAACCGTGCGTGTGAGATATTTCTCTGCCTTTTGCCGTTTCAGTGTTTCGTGTCTGGCCGTGTGACTTTTTTCTCCCCTCACTATATGCTTTGTTTCAACATATATATATATATATATATATATATATATATATATAAAACAAAACTAAATCCTAATAGGTTTAGAATTTCGTGTCCCTCAAGGCTTCTAATTTTTATTCAGTCAAATTACTTAATTCATCCTCCAACTTTTATCTTGTGTTTAAGTTGGGTATCATCATGGACTAGACCCGCCCAACATCTTCATCTATATGTCCATATTGTTGAGGGATAAATCCCTATTGATTGAAAATGATGATAGTTAAATACAAGGTTTTGGCCTATTTTTAGTAAAAAAAGTTTGGCCTTTTAAGATGGTACCACGATCGGTGTCCTCAAATATGCAACCATCTTGCTCATTTCTCTTTGGTGTGATATGATTCATAATGCTTATATCTGCATGGATTGACGAACATTATGTATATATGCTGGCTGCATGGTATATTAAATTTGCCCCGTCCATTTTTCCCTTGTTCCCCTACTCCTCGGTGCACCACTTCTCACTTCAACCATTCCTCTTGAGTTTGTCCTCCTGCTTAGCTCATGGCCGCTTCATCTTTGGTACCCTGTTCCACCTGCAAGACTTAATACATATTGTTCTGAGTAATTACGTATTTTGGCACAACATCAGTTCAATTAATTTTTACTCCAAATTTCTTGCAGGGCGCCACTCCAATTGATCAGAAGAGTATACCTAAAGGTGCAGAGCAAATCTTTATGATGTCCCAAAACATTTCAGATTCCTTAAAGGAAGATTTGGCTTGGGGAACATACATTCTACTGCGCAACACAAACTCAATATCTGCGGTACATTTCAACCAAAAACCTATATAATGTTTTCTTGGGTTTTATTGCAGAAGGATGAATCCATAAATAATAGTAAATTACTGTCTGCATTAGATACTCGAAGTCGGAGTTATGTTTTCATCAAGTATGATTGACAAGAATGTTCTTCTGATTTTGGTAGTGCACTAACTTTCTACATGTTCTAGCTCATTTTAGTACAAGATGCATTATGTGTACGAGGCTATTGGAACACACCCAAAGACGTCTCAAAAGATAATATGCTTGATTGGTTTAGGGAACAGATTCAACAGTTTGCATTCCCCAAATTGAAGGATACCATTTACTTTCCACAGATTGCAGGTATATTTAATTTTTCTTATTGTTGCCCCAAAAAAAAAACAAAAAAAAGAAAAGAAAACCATCCTTTAAAGATCACTCTTAGTATAATTAATTTTTCCACTGACAGTTACCTTTTACCAAATCTCTGTGAACTTATCAACATATCATAGCTAGGATGAATCTTGTGTAATTGAGCAAACAATTGTATGCCCATACAGAGACAAGATTCTCGGTTTTCCATTTCATGCTCAAGGCAACTTCGTATGTGTTATCACTGCTTGAAAATCTAAGAATATGAGAAAAATCTTTCCCACGCAGGCACATTCGCACGTAATCTGTATATATTCATTTTGTGTCTCTAATGTGCCTTTTCCTACTTTTCTGGTGGAGATGGTATCTCCATATTTTGTCTGAAGCTGTTGAATTGTGATCCGCAATAATCAGTTTAACATGCAATAAGGGGGTTGGCATCAGGCGGCTCTGGTTCAGGCCCAAGAAACCGACCCAACTTACTTGGGTTGGAAAAATACAAACAGAAACCAACCCAGATCCAAGTCGGGTCAGTCGATTCCCTGGTTTTGGTGGGTTCGCCTTTTTTCGGGTGTTCTACCCGACCAAACCAAACTGGCCGAGTTGGCGGAGGCCAGGTTTGGTCTTGGGCCAAATGCCCAGCCCTACAAAGCAATCTGCTATTGAATGGCAATATTTTTTTGGATTGCAAATCTGCAATTGCCTAAAGCAGTCTTCTTCTATCAAATAGCAGAGCATGAAAATTGTCAGACACACTTTAGATAATAAAAAAGCTAGTCCAGATTTCACTTATTATTCTCTTGGTTGGGGGGGGGGGATTCTGGATGTCATTTGTCATTTTATTTTTAGTAAATTAATCAGCACTTTACGAATTTATGATACAAGGTGTTTCAGAGTGATGTTTTATGGAAGTTCTAGGAGCGTTTTACTTCACGGAAACTTATCTGAATGATTTCAGACTCCAAACTGCTGCGGATACTTCCGGAGAGGACTCGCACTCTTCTTGTACAACCAATTTCCCAATCTCCAAAACCTAGCTCTAGTAAAACAGAAGAGGACAAAGGGATTGTTCTTCTTGCTTCTAGCATTGATTATGCATATAGTGACAAGGATAAAGCATGGATAGTAGCCATTGCCAACAAGTTCACAGGTAAGGAAATTTTCACTGATGTGTAATGCATAGAAGAAAGTCGCTAATCTCATTCTTTTGTGTATCTGTTTCCACTTTATTATTATAGTCCCGTTTGAGGATTTCAATTTTTGAAACAGGAAAATGTTTTTCTATACGCTGTTGATTCTTTTCCGAATTGTCCACTTTTAGCCTGTTCCTTGATTCCCCTAAATTTCAGTGGATGTTGGGAAATTTGAAGTAGACATGTCATACTACGTATCATTAGACAGCAACATAAAAGTGTAGTTGTACATGGCATACCGACCCAGGCTGGCCATGCAAGACATCCTAGGCATCTCATGGCCTGAGAAGCCGGGGTTTGCGCCGTCCCACCTAGATTTAGACTTATCCTCAATATATTATCGTCATGTTTGATTGTTTGCCATCATAAAATCAGAGCAGAAATATGTGTCGGTACCTATATTCCAGTGAGTGGCAGCTGAATTGAATAGTCAATCAATTATATGCTCATTAATTGATAGGGTATTTGGTGGACCCGCGAGAGGCCGAACTTTATTTAGGACTTGTCCCAAATTCGAAATATGATAAGCATTTACACTTGGAAATTGGAATTGAGGGAAGGTAGGGCACAATGGAAAAAATATAAGTATAATTTATATTTAAAGACATGGTTACCAAATATATAATTTATATTTAAAGACATGGTTACCAAATATACTTTTCGTTTAACTAATCTCTCTCTCTCTCTCTCTCTCTCTCTCTCTCTGTGTGGGGAATGGATTTAACTAATCTTTTTGTACATTATTCAAAGGTGTCGGTACAGTAACTCATAATTAAGTGATATATGTCGTTAACAATAAAATAAAATGTATGGATTTGTTAAGACACAATGTTGGCATATCAAAGACTAATTTGAATTTCATTGATACAAAAGAGTACGAAGACTAGAGGAAAAAGACCTAATTTGATGATTATTTGCACTGTAGCAACCGAGCCAAATGTCTTGTTTGAGTTTAGAGAAAAAGAAGAGACATAGCCTTTGTAACCAAAAACCTTTTTAGTTGGCTTATAAAAAAATTAAAAAAAAAAAGAAAGAAAAAAGAAGTGGGGGGGGGGGGGACCCGTTACTTGCTTTTAATGCTCATAGCCTCATACTATCATGCCATCAAATATTGTACTTTCATCCACTTCACACCATTGTTAATTAGCGTAAGTGCTTGATTCATTGTTAAGTCTCATTTAATACCCTCCCCGGCTAGACGGTATACTAAAGTCGACTCATTTGTTTTGTTATGGTTATGAGCGGGGTGGGCATTTTTGGGGCGCGGCTCTACCAAACCCGATCGGTTCAGTCGAATTGGATAGTTTAAAAAAACCCAAAAATCAACTTGAGAAAACTCAGGGAAAAAAAAAAAAGCCGAAACTGGAAAAAAATCTGTTAAAAACCTTGGTTTTCGAGACGTGACAAATTCAAACCGACAAGGTCAAGTTGGTTTCAGGCGGAGTCAAAAACAGACCCGAACCAACTGATTTGTGAGGCTTCATAGCCCATGTTTGCAAATCATTTTTAGGACCTGCATGTAGTGTCTAAATTTTTATTATTCAATAACACTCATCGTCTCTCTTATATTAGAACTCATTAAAAAGAATTTGCAAATGAAATTTAAACATTATTGGTGAATCAATGCTAACCATAACATTAAAACTGATTGGACATTTTGTAAAATCATTCAAAAGGGACAAGTGGAGATTGTCTCAGCAGTAAAGGTACCTCATTGTCGATGTATTTAATTCATATTTGAGTCACTATCTCATTCTTATGATCTTTAATAATGATTCAAATTTTGCTCTAGCGATAAAGATACTTTTTAAGACAGAGGACTTGAGTTCGAATTACTCTTATCCTTCAAATTTCCGTAATCTTCCCTATATCCCTCTGTATATAATAATAATAATAATAATAATAATAATAATAATAATAATAATAATAATAATAAAAAACAAAAGCCGCCCCTTAAATCGTAACCAGTTGTTTGTCATTGGCGCAAAAGTAGGTCGTACCGTGTCTCTCGTATTACGTTTGCAATTATATTCCCCACTTCCCACGTGAGAAATGGAAAAAACTACACGTGCGGCAATCGAATGGTTTGAAATTGTCGGTGATGATCACTAATTTCAATCCACGGTAGGCAGTCTTTTCAAACAAGAACATCTGGACCTGTTTATTCTTAATTTTTATCTTTAGAGAAAAAAAACTTCAACAACTTCTTCCTCTTATTATTATTATTATTATTATTATTATTATTATTATTATTATTATTACGACTAATATTATTATACACTACCTCCATCCATAAGGATAGTGTAATTCTAATTTTCACAGATATTAAAGAAAGTGCAATTAATAATATTGGAAATGTAAAATTTAATATCATTTCTTAATATATCCTTTTATTTATTAAATATTTTATCTTATTTTGAATAATATTGTATTCAATTCACATTAAATAGGGTATAAAAGAAAACTAATGTTTCAACTGCATTATTAAAAAGAAAGTAGACTGTATTTTGAACGGTTGAAAAAGGAAAATTGAATTATCTTGGTAGGACATAAATAGTAAAAAATAAGAGTAACATGTGCTAAGCGGCAATGGTAGAAATCGCAGTGCCCATCCAAGATATCGTAAGCTCTAACACCACAAATAGGTCATTTTGCTTCGTGGGGGCAAAATTAGGCTTTGATCAGAATGAGATAAGACCATAAGTTTTGCGAAGAGGAAGAAAGACTCTAACAATAGCACGACTCGAAGTCATAGATGAAAAGAATATAAATATAGTAGTGTAATTTATCTTCACCTTGAATGATCATAAATAACTTTAGTTTGCGTTAAATGATAGATAAGTATCATCACACGTACACACAATTATCTAATTGTTTGATACAATTACATTGCCATATATATATATATATATATATATATAACTAACCATATATATTGTAGTTTTAAATTAACGTTCTGACGAACGTTATTTATTAAGAAAAGGGAAAAAAAACCGCTGAATGTGTTTCGATATACATATCATTTTTTTAAACTATACCTTTGTCATAAGATCTAATAGTAAATTTAACTAAAACAAAATTAAATAATCAAAATATTTTCTTCAATACTCGTCTCGAAAGATGGTCACATCCCAATATTTTTGACAAATCGTCCATGCATTTTATTTTAGATTTTTTTAAATCAAACTAAAATCTATTTTTTATATCCAAACACCCGGAATAAATTTCTATCTTTCTCGGTTAAATTCTTATTTTCCATAATTAATTGATTGCAAGACTGTTCATGTTTTGGATCAATCAATAGTGGCATTTAAGGATAATGGAGAATAATAAAATTAACATATATATATTCCAATCAATCATTAAAAAAATCTATAGAAAATAAGATTTAAATCGAGAAAGATAGGAATTTATTGGGTTGTTTTGATTATGGTTGGTAAATTTTAATTTGATTTGACTGATGAATATTGACCATTAGATTGAAAAATAATAGAACGTAGAGTCGTAAAGATGATTTTTTAAAAATGTTGGTATAAGGAGCTATCCCGTTTAAAATAAACCGTAGAAATGATTTGTCAAATTTAGTTGAAGTATTAACATGTGGAGCTGTATTTACACTATAATAATAATAATAATAATAATTAAAAAAGCAATGGCGGGTTGGTTGGATACTTAATGAATTTTTGCTTATGAGAGCTAAGCTTGCTGCTTCAGTTCGTTGTCACACGTTTTTATATTCAATAATTTTCCGCCCTCTCTTTCCTCTCTTCTTCTAATCTTCCGCACAATTAACAGCTAAGCGGAGAGAGAAAGAGGGACAAAAAGTGAAAAAAATCTGCTTGATTTTCATTTTATTTATATATACACATTTCCCATTATTCTTCTCTTGATTTTCCATCGGGATAATCGGAGTTTCAAGATTTCCGAGTCAACATTCTTGGCAGATTTCACTCTGGCGTTGCTTCTATGTGTCTATATATTATTATGGGCTTTTTGTAAGAGATCTTAATGCCTTTTCTCTCAATTTCACAACTACCCATGTCATAAAACCACAGATTAAACTTTAAAGCGGGCCAGAGTTCTGTTTTCTTCATTTCTTGATTCAGTTTCTTCACTGGATTCATCATAAACTGAGTAGCTAGAATAAAGACACAGAGTTATACCAGAAGACGTAATTGAATTCTTTCTCCGGACGCGTGGAAACTGTGTTGCGTCATGCCGACTTTATTGGCTTTCAAGATTCTTTGTCTCATCTCAACTGTGAGAGGGGATTGAATTGGTTTTTGGCACTGTCATTTATCGTCAGTTCTACGAATTGAGTCCAATTCCGCTGAATTTCTGCCCTTTTAATCCATAAAACCAGTTCTGTTATAGGCAGTGCACCAGTATCAAAGATGATGCGAATGATGACTAGAAAAAATGTGGCTCCACCGACACCACCACCTCCACCTCCACCTCCACCTCCACCTAGAAGGGATCATTCAGCTTCAGCTGATAATGATTGGGAGAGGAGGCCTGGTGGAATGCTGGTTCAGAAGCGGACGGAAACTGACCAGAATTTTCACCCGCCATCACCCACCATTCGGGTTCATGTTAAGTATGGTTCGATTAGCCACCATATCTATATAAGCTCTGAAGCCACGTTTGGTAATTCTCACTACACAAGCAAATTAATTTCCTTTTTCTGCTTACTGATTTATACTTGGAAGTTTTGTTGCATTAATTTTGGGAAATGGATGCAGGGGAGTTGAAGAAGATGTTAACTGGGCCGACAGGGCTGCACCATCAGGATCAGAAACTATATTACAAGAATAAAGAGAGGGACTCGAAAGCATTTCTTGATAGTGCAGGAGTGAAGAACAAGTCGAAAATCGTGCTAGAGGAGGACACCGTCGCCAAACAGAAGAGGCTTCTTGAGATGAAGAGAAATGCCAAAATGGAAAAAGATAAGAAATTGATGTCAGAAGTTATTTTTCAGGTGGATAAACTTGCTCGAAAGGTAACTAAATATACGCTCTTGGGTGTGAAATCAATATAAAGTACAATCATTTTTCACTCTCTTTCTTCTTTGTAATCTTGTAGGTGTCGGCACTAGAGTCTGTCATTTTGAAGGGAGGAAAAGTGGCTGAAAACGATGTGCTGCATCTGATTGATTTGTTGATGACCGAACTTCTTAAATTAGAGGGAGTCATTGGAGATGACGATGTCAAATTACAGAGGAAAATTCTGGTATTAATGTGATTCTCCACTTGTTGAATTATCAAGATAAAAATCAATAACTAGTTAAACTTTTCTGAAGTTATTGCTAATTTTGCAGGAGAAAAGACTGCAGAAGTATGTTGAGACTCTCGACATGCTGAAGATGAAGAACACAATCTCGACTAGCAATGTAAATAACAATCCTATGCATCAGCAGCAGAAGGTAGGGCGCAATGCATCACCAGCGGTGCAACAGCCGCAAGCTAAGCGTCATCAAGAAGCAATAAATTCACTAAAGCAGCCATCGAGCCACTTGTCCTCAGGGCCCGTTGTGATTACGACACAATGGGAAACCTTCGATTCTACACCACCACTTACCCCGGTAGCCCCTTCAACATCGACTCCAGCACAGCCTAGTTTTACTTGGAATTTGCTTTGAGCAAGAAGCAGCAGGCGTAAGTCTGCTTTCAGGCTTCTCAAGTGTGGATGTTTAGTTTTGATTATATTCTCTATTTTATTTTCTGTATGTAAAGTTTCATTAGCACCCCCAACCCACCCCACCCCACCCATCCCCCTTCACTTGGTATTGAACTTTGAGAAATAACTGAGGCTGCCCCCCCCCCCTTTGGGATCAGATATAGCATACTGTAATAATATTATTTCCAACCTTTGTTAAAGGAGTTCAAGGCTCAAAGTAGGTCAACGATCCTCCAATTTGTGCTTTGGTTGATTAAAATTATAAAGTGATTTAAGGGGGGGAAAAGCGTTAGACCAAGAAAAGAAAGATGTTATACACAAGTGGATTAGTTTAACCATTGATTTGTCCTTATTAACTAAATTAATAACCATAATTAGTGACTATTAGGTTCACTTATATATAATTAGGTGTGGTAAAACTCGGGGTGTCACTTGGTCGGGTGAGAGAGTCTTGTGAAGAAAAATAGTAGCCTAGCGTTTTGGGATTTCTTTAATTCTTCACGGGTTAGGCAAATGGTAGAAATTGGTAGATGCGGTAAAATTTAGTATATTTTTCTTGTTGTACTGGGGGAATTGGTTTGGCGAGTGAAAATTATGTATGGTTGTAAGCGACTTTACTCATATAGTGGGAAACTTTGACAGTCCGTAAATTTGTCTTCGTTCTTTTATTTTTCCATGTCTCTATTACATTCCTTGAACAACGGTCATGTGAGCGTAATCGGAAAATTTACATTAATTTCCAATAACTTGTACATACACAATTAATCTAAAACGACCAATTAAGACATGAAATGTCTCTGTAGAATTACTTGGCACCTCCTATTTGCGCTGGTATATGCCAAAGCACGAACGACGGATGACAAGGCACAAGACAAGACCCGGATGACAAACTTTGATTAGAAGAGTGACATGTTAAATTCTTGGCTTCTTTTAGTGAAAAGTCCAATAGATAACAGATGGGTTTACATCAAGCCCAAGTGTAATGGGCAAGGCCTAAACTTTGGGTGATATAAGAGCAGGTCCAACATGTAGAAATTGGAAACATAAACCTGGATCACAACTTTTTTCCCCGCGATTGATCGCCGGCTGTGTGGGCTATCGTGTTGAGGTGGCTGCCGAATACCGAGAAACTGCTCTCCAAGCGTGTCCTGGTCCTTTGTGACCAGGCACATGATTCTAACTTGACCTTTGCTCACTAAGCAAATTTTGTGATATATAAGCCGGGACAAGCCTCGTAGCCACATTTGAGCCCAAGTTCATTGTGATATATAGGCCGGGACAAGCCTCGTAGCCACATTTGAGCCCAAGTACAATGAACTTGCACTTAGGACCCAAATATTGTAGGGGCCCAATTTCATCAAATCACCCTTTCGGGTATGCTCGTATTGAAATTGAAATGAGTTTGTGAATAATAATAATAATAATAATAATAATAATAATAATAATAATAATAATAAAATAATTACTATTAATAATCCAACTTATTTTCAATTTTTATTTTTGGGTAGCTAGCGTATTTAATTTCAAAACAATATTTATTTTTATAAATAGCTCTAGAAGGTTTGAAATGTATCTAAATCGCAAAACACTGTATCTTCTAGCCTCACAATCGCCCTTTGAACGGAAATCATGCATATTGGTTGCTAACTCTAATGCCTTATTTGGTGTCTATACCCATTAAAAATTATGTTCTTTTTTACTCCGGTTTTGAAAAGGAAAATAAAAATGAAATTGGCCACCGTAAGGGATCTTTTTAGACCTCGTTTGAGACCCTGTCAACCACAGATCTGACTCTAACTAAATCATCCAGTAATGTTTATTTCAATTTGAACTTGAATTACAAATAAAATGGGTTAATTGCATCAAAAGTCATCGAACTTTCACTCTAATGTAACAACAATTAGGCCTAGGCATCAGGTCAGTCAGGCTGGGTTAGGCCCGAACCCAAAACCGACTTGACAT
>CAVNYN010258796.1:0-33029 GCA_963692815.1 Nyctanthes arbor-tristis
CCCCACCACCATGGCCAGTCATATTGACAAAATAATAATAATCGACTAATGTTATCATTTGCGTTCATTTCTCTTTCAGCTGACTTTCAAGTTTCATCTAACCCAGAAAGCTTTAGAATTACCTAATCCTGCAGCTGCAGAGACATATTAGATATTTATAAGGTACCAGTAATAGGTTTTGCGAAATTAGATAGAATCTGTAAGGCTGTAACTAACTTCTCTTTGAATAGCTTTTGGTTAGATGCATGCTAGTGGATATTGCTACACAGCTTGATGGATGTGGAAAAATTTTCAAATGGCTTTCCATTTCTCTTAGTTGAAATTCGGCTGTATTTTATCATTTTTGGTTAATTCTGCTAGTTTCATTGATCATTTTGCCATTACCATTGATGTTTCATTGAAGAGAACATAGAAACATAAATAATTGACTTGGATTATGTGGTAGGATTCAATTATGAGGGTCCGGTGGATGCCTAATGCACATTATTTCTTCGCAAATTACATTAATGTGCCGTGTCAAAAGTCTGCTTGATCAAAATTACATTTATAACTACAACATTTATGCAAATACGTAAAAAAACAAAAAATAGAGGGGAACAAAAGTAATTGTGGGTCCAAATAGTCAATTTAGAAGCCCAATCGGCCCAAGCCATCATGGGCTTCTTTTAATTGAGGGTCAACTTTCAAGGCCTCTTCAAAAGCCTTCTTAGCGTCATCTCCTGAGCCCTTCATTTCGTAACACTGGCCCAACAAACAAAACGCGTCGGAGTTATCCTTACTCAGCCTCACCGCTTCCAGCAGGTCCTCAATCGCCGAGTCAACTCGCCTCTTCCGATTCAAACCCACCTGCAATTGAGCCCTCTTATACAGAGCATCCCCTCTTTCCCTTTCCGCCAGCATCTTCACCGCCGGCGGCGACAGCGCCGTGTCTAGCGACTTGAGGGCGGCATTCTTGTGTCCCATGAGATCCAGCGCCATGGCCTTGAGAATGTGCGATGCAGGGTCCCTGGGCTCGAGGGCCAAGGCTTTATCGGCTTCGTTGGCGGCGGATTTCGCGAGGTTGGAAGCGGTTGATTTGGTTTTGGAGGATCGGGCTCGGGATAGGAACTGAGCTCCCTGAATGAAGTGGCGGTGGGCTTGGGTGTTAGGGCGGGCCTGCGATCGGAGCTTCGTGAGGTCCCGATTGGGGAGACTGTGCAACGCGTAGAAGATGCCTAGGCTGAAAATGATAATCCCTAGTTGCAGCAGAACATCTGTCCCCATTTTCTTCGGTATACTGGAGTTTCTGGGTTTAGTGAAGATGTTTTTAACTTTTGAAGAGGTTGGGTGATGCTTTTTAATCTAAAGAAGTCTCATTTCAGTCACCCCACCCCACTATAATTCCATATAATTCCGCATACGTACGGCTGGATGAGATCATTGGACCCTACATATGTGTTCAACAGGATAATCCCAACATATGACGAACTACTCATTTTAGAGCTAAAAATCACCAGACAATGGAACTTTATGGGTCAACGTTTTCTAAGGATCTCATGTAGTTTCTTGGTCAGTTTTGATCACCCTTCAAATGTCTGATTAATCCCGCTAGATGTATACTTGATCGGTGATAATTAGACAATTTACATGTGAGTTGCCCTATTATCAGCCGCCATATGCGCGTCGGTCGGGATAAGTATGGTTTCCTTTGAAAAACTCCACATAGATCCAATGTCAAGGGAAAAAGGTAAAGCGCTCAGTGTCCTCATCCCCACCCCCCAGTTAGCAACAAGTTTCCATTGTTTTTCATTCACAGTGATTCAGACTATATAATTAACATGGTCTGATATCAACATAAGTATCCAAAATATCCTACACACACTACGAAAATAGCAAAAATAGTGTAATGGCCATGGTTCATAGTGTTTGAATTATAGTACAGCCTTGTCTGCGTCAAGTTTGATATTTGCCCTTTTCATGCCTTTGATGAAGCAACACTTGGAAGAAAATATGGAATATATATTTCTAGAGAACACCTCAAAATCTTTCTTCATCCTACTAATGGCAAAAGAAGAATCTGCTGCTGGTTCTGGTTCTATCTTTAAAAGCAGACACAGCAGAAAAAGCAGACTACTTGGGAGCTTCTATATACACACTGCAAACACAGATCGGAAGACCAATCCCGAGCAACCTCGAGGATTTTTACGCAAAAGCTCACTCCATGACTAGTTCCATATGGCGATTTAAGTCCTTGAGATAAGTTGTCGATGTATAGTCGTCCAAGTCACATGCATCTACGAGCAATGCTCTACCTCCCATGGATTTTTGTTTAATCTCCGTGGGTTCATTCTCGCCTCGCAGGACCTGAACAACCTGGAGAATACGGGCTTTTAGTTTCTTGTTTTCTAGTCGATGGGAAGGAAATGGTGTTAAAAGTACCTTCTTCATGGCAGGGCGCATGTTGGGCAAGTGGTGAAGGCATATTGAAGCTGCAAACATGGCACGCTTCATTTCGGTCACTTCATAATTATTTCCTAAGTTTGGATCGGCCAGTTCTTTGACGTTGTTCTTCTCCAGAAGCGATTTTGCCTACGCGAGACAGTAGCAAATTCCTAAAGGTTTCTTTCATTCGGGAAAAAAGTCATAAAACCAAGATTGGGTATTCAAGATGCGATCCAAAAAAAAAAAAAAACACATGGCCCTCTATTACTAGGTGTCTGTGTTTTGGGTACATTGTATTGCACAAAATTTGAACTAAGATTAGACAAATGAAAACATACCCACATGACAAGGCTTTGTCTACATGAATCAACGGCGCGACGACCAGTTATCAGCTCCAGAAGCAGAACACCAAAGGCAAATACATCGGTCTTCTCGTGTACTATACCGTGCATGAAGTATTCTGGAGCCATATATCTGACATCATCAACACAAAAAGCGAAAAAGATTAGTATCGAAACTGGTCAATGAAGAGATGCACAAGGCACAGGAAGTTGCTCTGTTGTACCCAAAAGTGCCTTCAATGGGGGAAACAATATGATGTGCCCATTTCTCTGGAAGCCATTTTGCTAGACCAAAATCAGATATCTGCGTAAGGCAAAAAAATACAGAGTTTCGTCCATTTTTAACTGCTCAATGAAGAAATACTGTGTATCCCATTCTTATTGAAGTGTTCTTTTTTGGTCCTTGGAAAAGAGGATAAAAGAACCTGGGCTTCGTAATCTTCAGAGAGTAATATATTTGAGGCGGTTATGTCTCTGTGAATTATCCGCCTCTGGCAGCCAGAATGAAGATACAGCAACCCTTCAGCTACCCCGAGAGCCACCTTATACCTTATTTTCCATTCCAAACTCACTTCACATCCTGTAATACCGAATTTTCACTTCATCAGATGAATTAAGATGCTGTTAATTTATATTTTCTTAACATATCCTGCTACTTTTTCAAGTTATTCTTGGTTCTATATTCATTCAAAGTTGAAGTCATTAAGATTCCATGTTCAGGCTTGAGTTTAAATATGATATTCACAGACAGTAGTGTCTTAAGTCAAGAAATGGGAGAATTTAATGAAGGGTACATGGTATGAGTACAGCACCATGTAGTACTGTGGCAAGGCTTCCGTGAGGAGAGAATTGCAGGACAAGGTGCAAATCGTTATCGGCACTGAACCCAATTAATTTAGCAGCATTCGGGTGGTCAATATGAGCAATGATCCCAAGCTCAGACAAGAAGTCCCCGACTCTGTCCTCGTCATTTTTTTCTTTCTTCGTTATCTTCTTCACAGCTACGATCTGACCATCAGGCAAGCACCCCATGTACACTTCTGCATGCCCTCCTTTTCCAAGCAACTTATCTATCAATATTTTGATGTGAGCAATTAGTAGAATAATCCTGAAAGTTATTTAAAATTAATTTGACATTTAGTTTGTCTGTACAAAACATGACAACAGCTGGCTAAAACAGCAAACTAATTGAAGTCTTGACTCTTTTTCTGTACTTACAATTTAAAGGAATATGAATGAATAATAATAATAATTAAATAAATTAAAAATAATTAGAATTCTTTGATACCGACTGCTTCTCAATTATTCTTGAGGTGATGCATTTAGGGCAGTTAAGGGCCATTTCTTTATAATCCTCTACTACTGAAACCTGACTCTGCTTTGATCATGACGTTCATGTGGATAAAAGAATAACGTATTAAACTTGCTATAGAGTTCCAATGAATGGTATAGCGTGACATAAAGGTAGTCGGCTCCAAAACTATCAGTACCACGGCCGTCAGCCTAGACACATTTGACATCTCTAATGTGAAAAATGTACATCCCGTTGGGTTAGTCTTTCCGCTTTTGTCTAAGGTAGCCTAGAAAAGTCAGTGGGAGATGGAATTCTTCAACCTAGCAGCAAATGGATCTACTAGACAAAAGTGCTTGTTATTACCTTGAGCAAAGGGAGTGTCTACTTTCTGCTTTATCTCCAAGCGCATGATAGACGCCGTCAAAGAAATCAGCCCACCAAACTTTTCTTTTTTTGAAAGATCAAATCTTTCTATATATCGTTAAAATCTAATTTCATACGTGTCAACCAAAGAACAAGTTTCTATGTTTGTGTTATTTGGCCTAACTTAAAAGTAGAAGAAAGAAAATATAAGTTCACGGAAGTCAATTTGAAAATAAGTTTCTAAGTGGAAGAAAGAGAGAAAAAAAAGGAATCGGCTTGTTTTGGGTGTTCTAGCAGAGCAGTGTCAGAGTGAGAACCAAAAGTAATTATATATTTCCAGAAAGAAGCAGAGCCCAACTTTGTCTAATCAACCCATCCACTTCCTCCTGGGATTGTCCCACAATCTAATACCAGTCAAAAGTTTCTGGTGGCCAAAACAGCAGACCATCCGGACTAGAAAAGGTCTTTAACTGTTAACTGTGGGGTTGTTGATAACTTTGATATCCCAACCATAAAAGTTAATGAACTTAATTACAGATAATGACTCCCAAACAGGGCAGGTGACACACTCTCTCTAATTAGTGGGACAAAAACCAAAGTAGCCATTAGGGAGGGTACAGACAACCTTGAATTATGGCTTATATGCCATTTGTGGCTTCTCTTCCTTGCATTAATTCAATGGTGGGATTTTTGAATTTGACAATCAATGAGTACTGAACCAAGTAATAAAATTTATGGTTGAACATATGATATCGGGAAAAAAAAAAAAGAAGGGGACGAGTTTGAAGTGCTTACTTGGACTAAAATTATTAGTAGCTTCTTTGAGTTCCTGATAGGTGAAGTTCCTCCAAGAAGGTTTGGGGACTACAAAATCACCACAATCAATGGAGTCTTCTGAACTACGATTCCACCCCAGCTTCCCTCTCAAACTCTTCTTTGAAATGTCGTATCCACCCAACAATGGCATGGTTGTGAATCGCCTCATCGACGTTCTCCTCTTTATCTGACCCAACAAACTCTTCCACTGCAAACCATAACCAAAATCCCCTGAGAGACCTTTCTGCAAAAATGACTTTTCACTACCAAAACTACCGCTCCTCTCCAGGCTGCTGCTTCTGCTGCTATGATCAGAATCCGAACCCAATATGGGTATCTCCAAAACACCCCTTGGAGACGATTGCTCTTCCATTTCTTCCTGCTTTGTCTCGCTTTCTGGATTTTTATGCTCTTCTTCGTTTCTCACATTTTCAGATGATGACTCTGTTTCTGGCCTTCTTTCTTCTTGCTCCATTACACGATTGCTTTTACTTTGAGCCTCCATTTCTTGAACTTCCAGGTACCCGTAACAGTTTTGCCTGGAAAAACACCAAATTACAGAAATTTATATAACCTCCCCAGATTAAATATAACGCAGGGGACACCAAAAAGACATAATCTTTACCTTCAATGGCCGTAATTCTGGCCGTTTCAAAAAGCTTCCAACAAAAAAGACTCAAAAACACCACCAAAAACAGATATACCGATTGATATATGTATGTATATTGGCCTATAAACTCACAATATCTAGCAGAAAATTGTGATAAACGATTTCAGTATTTACATCTGAAAATTCCCGATGGATTTCTCTCCCCTCCCGGCAAGAAACAGAGAAGAGAGAGAAAGAGACAGAGAGAGACACACAGAGAGGTAGGGGGTGTTGTGGGGGTGTTAAAATGGTATATCTTCCGAAGGTTGATATTCTTTGAATAGAAGAAGGGCAGAGGGAAAACCAGTTTTGTGGTGATTGGAATATATCCTATATTTATACACTATAACCTTAATTTCTGCAATAATTCCATTTTTTATTATTGTTACGTTGGAAGATGAAATCCCCACCGTTAATCTCTAATTCGGGATCATTGGCGCAACTAACGCTAGTACGGGCATAAAAAGAGGCCAATAACGAACCCAACCGATGGATGTAATTTTGATCCCCTTTTCAAGGGTATTTTAGTACATTCACAAGGAATTTAGGTACATTTCCAATTAGGCTAGCATATATTTAGCCCTTGTTAGCCCTCTCATTCTTCCTCATTCCATTTCAAAATTGAGTTTGGTAAAATTAATCATAGCTACATATTTTATGAGATACTACTATTTAACTCCATCAATTCTATATTAATTGGCTGACACATTATTGTGTTGGTCGGGCGTCTCATATCTTACGTAAACAACAATAAAAAACACAATCTATTACTACGTGCCCCAACTATTGCTACATATTAGAGCATTTGGGTTTTTCCCTACCAAGCTAAATAATATCAAGAGGCAAAAACTCAAACTTTGACAAATTTGAAGTGGAAAAACTCAAAAAATAGGTCAAATTTGACTCCTCATTTACCTTTTTTTCCCCTCTTAGACCATGATTAATGTAGCGGAAAAAACGCAAATTATTTTTGATTTTTCCCCCACAAAAACCATTTAATGTAGAGGGAAGAGGGGAAAAAAGCCATGGGGAAGGTAAGTTTGGGGCTAAATTTAGCCCCAAACTTACCTGCCCCAACTATATTCATTAAAAAATATACATATAATAAATTAAAAAAAATAATATTATGTAAAATATTGGATATCAATTGTACCATAAAAAAATAATGACAAAATAATTTATAAAAAATTTTTAAAAAATAAACAAAATAATTTAATATATTTTTCTCCTTACACATTATTTAGAAATAAGTTTTTTTCCTAGTTTTTTCTCCTTAGCTTTTTTCCTCCTAATTTTTTTCTCCCAACATTAATCTTGCTCTTATTTTTGATATTCCCCTTATGTTAGGGGAGAGGGGAGGGGATGAAAAAATTTATGATTTTATTTGGTATGGCCTAGTCAGTGAAGAGGCATCCCTTTATTAAAAATGATTTTTCCTTTTATTTATATTTTTTGTGGGTATATATACACACACACACACAATGCATATAGATCATCACGCTAGTCTTATTAATTAGTCAGGTAAGTAGTAAGGTGGTCGATTGTATAAATATCTCAACTTTAATGATGATGATGATGATGATGATGATGATGATGATGATGATGATGATGATCAGATTAAAGTATTTAGAAAGTGAAAACCTGTTACTTAAATGCTAACCATCCTCGTCATGCCCGTTAGATTACTTGAATTTCAGTAAATTCGATTATCCGGCGAAATCTAAGTGATATATGCTTGTATTTAAGGACATAGGATTTTTATTATGAGTTCACTATAAAACAAGTTTCAAGTGCACGCCTCTCTTCTTTTCATGTGCTTTTGCTAGCGTGGATTTTAGGTCCCTTGGTATGTGTGTTACACAAATTTGGGTGCAATTTTTGACCTAAGTGGAACTAATTTTATTTAGGGCTTAGAAAATGTGAAATACCCATCCCAATGAATGTTCTGTTGGATTCCCTTGATTAGGAGTTGTAGACAACATTATAGTGTGTCAAAAAGCAGTTTTGTCTATGGTATAATTGACTACATATTCAAAGACGATCTAGAATTGATGTGTTTTTTCTGTCTTTCTAGTTGTCTATTATTTTTTAAAATTATCATTATACCATGCCATTTCGACTAAGATGTACAAAAATATGGAAGTTTTATTATTATTAAAATAATATTATTATTACGGAGTTGAAATTAAACAAGTTGATGGATTTGATTGTGTTGGTTAAATTTAGAGTCAAAGATGATGAATTATGTACTCATAATAATAGCAGTAAGCTTAATGCACATTTGATTATGGTCAAGTGGGATAATGACATTTTTGATTTTTAGCGATAAGACTGCCAGGAAGAAATGTTATATTACTATTCAAATTTGTCTATTAGTAGAAATAAACTTTGAAAAGCTTGGCATCTATTTTCTTTGCTATTTTTTAATTTTCAAAATTTTGAAAATACAAAAAATTTGTTTCCAATTTTAATTTTGAAAAAATGTTTTAAAAAATATTGTAATGAAAAAAATAACACGTTATTTTATCATTTGAAATATTTTCAATATAAAATAACTTAAAGAAAGAAAAACAAATCAGTTTTTTGATATATTAATCTTAGAAATACAAAATAGGACATGAATTCAAACTCCAAATGAAAAAGTGAAATAGGAAGGGAGCACGCTATCAAGTTTGAGAGTAATACGTTCATGTTTTGGCTCCACAGTACTGCAAAACAAAAATGCTATATTTTATCCCAAAACACCCTTTTCTTTTTCCCCCCTTTTTACCGCAAAAATGTTTGAAAAAAGAAATAATTTTCATATACAAAAATTAGTATTAATTTACATTTGGCCAAACCCGGTATTGAGTGCTGGGTCCACCCTAAATATATGTGAATGAAACAAGAAAACCATATAGAAAGCCATTACCTCATATATACAATAACCGTCCTAATTATTTGATCTCATTTTTTTTTCATATGTCCCAAATAGATATAGTCTCATTTTTCTATATTAAAGAATTTAATTTGCATTACGTTATATCTATCCCTGTTTAATACTTTAATTATAACTATCAATTTGGAATTCAACTTATTAAATAGAGACAAATTAGGAATACGGATCACAAAATGTGTATTTCTATCACATTTCTTAATCTTTATAAAAAAGGATATGGAACCAAATAATCGGGATAGAGGGAATATCTATTTTGTTAAGTGTAAAACAATTCATTTATGACATAATTTACTACCATCGACCAGTTGCTTATCAGTATTGAAGCGTGTTACTTTGTGTAACTCATGTATATTTTTGTATCTTAGTCTTCACCATCTTTACTTATATATTCTTATGTACGTATTTTCTTTAACGACTATCAAAGAGTATATAATAAAGATATTTTAAGAGAAATAACTTATAAATTTAATAGCGTTAATATCGTTAATGAATAGTTTTTTTTGACAAAACTTAAGTCACGTTTTTAGGCACAAATCGAGGAAGTAAAAATAAGTCAACAATTAGAAGATAGATTGCTTAGTGGGTGAACTAAACCTGCTTCTGTAAATACTTTATATTAATATGTCAAACTAAGTCATATACTTGACCCACCCACCTACCGGTGATTCATCAAGGTCACACTCAGTTAGAGGGGGTACGTTTAACAGAATTCTTTGAAATTCTCACTCATTTTTAGTCAAAAAAAAAAAGGAATAAAACTATCATAAAATGAAAAGTAAACGAGTATTGCGAGCCTTTGCAAGTATCATGAAATTATTACTTTCAAAATATATTTATCAACAATTTGCTCGTAAAATCCATCTAAACAATTCCCATGACCAATCTACTCACTTTGCATGGATGACAAGACTCAATAATAGAAACATCATAAAACATATGACTCATTAACGGGTTGTTTCCACTACTTTCTCGATTGAAAATTTTCAAGCACCACTCGGATGACATCTTATGACACTAATGGCATCCACTAGCCCAAGTTTATGAATGAACTAATAAAAATAATAATAACTGACCCCCTCATTGGTTAATTGTCTTGCTTTCTTTCACGTTATGGAGGCATAAAGTGTCATCCGGATAGTGTTATAATAGGACTCGGTTATCAATACCTCCGGAAATTTTTTTCAAAACTGAACCATGGATATTGTGCCACTGAAGGAAATGATTATGTAATCTTCCACTGTAACTACACTTCAAAAGTGTCTGATAGGATTTGGTCACTAGAAATTCAAGGTGGGGCAACAACCTAGAGGATTAGAAAGAGATGATGTGATGTTATTATTGCACATGTAACTGAATTTGGGTAGGTTGAGAGTTTGCCTAAATGGTTCAGTTGTTTCAACTGATGATCTCCCAGGTACCTGTTAGTACAATAAAACCAAATGGCCAAACAAGAAAAAAAGAAATCGAAACCCATTGAAATCACTGTGCAGATAGAATTAGTGCTATTTCTAAATTATACACAATAGAGTGCAATCTGATAAATTCCATATTTTGATGAGATCATGATTGGCTTAACCAATCCAATGGTCCAATTTCTCCAAATTGATTTTCATATCAAAACCAAAGACAACAATAAACAGCAAAAAAATGAGATGATAGCGTCATGACATATACGATGTGTAACACTGAGCCAACTTATGAAATTCTATCATTTAAGAATTCACTCTTCTTATTAGAAAAAAGTCTGATATATATCCTAAATTGGTGAACACTTGTATCACAGGATTTAGTGAAAAATAACGTAGAAAAGCACAGCTCAGAATTCACTCTTCTTATTAGAAAAAAGTCTGATATATATCCTAAATTGGTGAACACTTGTATCACAGGATTTAGTGAAAAATAACGTAGAAAAGCACAGCTCAGAATTCACTCTTCTTATTAGAAAAAAGTCTGATATATATCCTAAATTGGTGAACACTTGTATCACAGGATTTAGTGAAAAATAACGTAGAAAAGCACAGCTCAGAATTCACTCTTCTTATTAGAAAAAAGTCTGATATATATCCTAAATTGGTGAACACTTGTATCACAGGATTTAGTGAAAAATAACGTAGAAAAGCACAGCTCAGAATTCACTCTTCTTATTAGAAAAAAGTCTGATATATATCCTAAATTGGTGAACACTTGTATCACAGGATTTAGTGAAAAATAACGTAGAAAAGCACAGCTCAGAATTCACTCTTCTTATTAGAAAAAAGTCTGATATATATCCTAAATTGGTGAACACTTGTATCACAGGATTTAGTGAAAAATAACGTAGAAAAGCACAGCTCAGAATTCACTCTTCTTATTAGAAAAAAGTCTGATATATATCCTAAATTGGTGAACACTTGTATCACAGGATTTAGTGAAAAATAACGTAGAAAAGCACAGCTCAACATGGGATAAACCATTAAGCCTCGTGGACCAGTGCAGCTTCTTGATCACGACAGGACTTGATCCCAGCTTGATAGGCCCAAACAGAGTTTTGAAGAAAAAAAAGGGAATGGTGGAATAAAGACCTAGATAATCCATTATTTAGCGGTAATAAAAACGGAACAAGAAGCTAAAATCATGTCGATCATACCGTTTAACCCAGTAATAATGATACTGGTACTCCATATGCATGTGCGTAATTCATCCCAGAGGCATATCATTATAAGAAAGACAGTGCATTATTGATGTAGGTCCACATATCACATGAAGCCCAGAGAAAAGCACGTATATAGCAGAAGGGGGTTCTGCAAATGAGGGGTCCTTGGCATTCAATTGGAAAACACAATACAAGCATTTCTAATATCCCCTTTTCAAGAACCATCCATTTCACATGTTGGGCTGTGAGATGCTAACAATGCACAAACAGTTCTAGCTTACAGTGATACTTTTTAAGCAATATTGGTATCAGTTATTGATCATTTCAATAATTAACTTTTTCCACCTAACAAATACTGGTCAGAAATTTGTTGGCCTTCCTGGTCTGCTTGCCTTCTTACACTGTGATTCTGTTGGGGAAGTCCAGGAATTTACTATTGGTGATCGATGATGTCTGAAAATTTGCACCAGAAATTTCCAATCTATATAAAGCTGTAATAAATTCGTCTGAAATTTAGCAAAAAATCAACCCCGACCTTTCAAGAAGATGCAGGTAAGCCATTAATACACAATCTTCACCCTATTGAACTAAATGAGTAGTTATTTGCCATCCACGAAGAAGGATCTACATCCTTTTGGGTTGAGAACACTAAAAAGGTCTCCCAAGTTTCAGCACACTGTCAACAGTTTCCCAGTGTAACCATAAATTAACTGTTCAATCAAAAAAAAATCCTCTAATGCTTTAGACTCCTCTAGGAGTTATTTGGTTATACCGACATGAAATTGAATCTTTGGCAATGAATTTCAAAAATAAAAGGTTAAGGAAAAGTGAAACCCCACTCTGAAGTTGGGAAACAATGTAGTCTCAGTTATAATTTTTTAAATTAGAGTTATACATCCATACTAGCAAGGCAAGGTTACTAACTAATAACTGATATCCAAAAGTCAACCATGTGAATACCAGAGGCTATACGAGAAAGTTGAGCTCAAAACGGAAGCCAGAAAGATAAGAGCTTTCAACAGTTAAGAGGCCTTAAGCTTAGCCAATAGCAGGTTAAGAAAGAACACTCAAGATAAAAGTTATAGTAAGGCGCTCAAGCCTCAAAAGTCATAAAGAAGATTTCGGAATCACATCAAAGACAACAAAAGATGGAATTGCTCGGCTTGATAAATGGTAAATACGCACATCATAAGCAGATGTAGATGAAAATTTTAAATGGTCTAATAACAGCACTATCAATTCTCATCTGCCAATACCGCATCTTTTTAATATTCAAATTCACGTGAACCATTTTATGCAGAACTTTTCCACTTCATCCATAGTATTTGCTAATTTCATGTGATTCGAGCAACCAATCCACCAAGAGAATAAACATAATTTCCGTGGTACTTTTATTATTAATCCTAACCTAAGATAGCTGACATCATTCGTGGGAAAAAAGGATTAAAAAAAAAAAGGAAACAAGAAAACGGAGCATCCATAGGCCAGTACCTATTTAATTTTGCTAATTGACATCTCAACAGTCCAGCTCATGCATTTGTTTTCTATGTCACAGTGTGGATGAGATGGTTACTTGATAATCTATAATACCAACTTATAAACTTGGCTACGACCGTTGTAGATGTCAGTCCAATAACTAGATTTAGACACACAAATGTAGTAACACAACAACAACAATCCTTTTTACCTTTACCCTTCAGGTTATATGTAAATCCAATCTTGTTCCTTTGGTAAAAGATCAAGACTCAATACAATAGAAGCCTTCAAGAAGTACAATTCCTAAGCTCCAAACTATAATTTCACAGTGACAACTACTCAATTACAACAATACATCTCAAGCCATTAAATTCCCACAACTCATTTCACCTTATTATAATTTGTGGAAACTATAATGAGCATCAAACACCCAAATATGATTGAAAAGAGTCTTATCCATCCCTTGCTAGCCTAGAATGGTAGCAATTGTTGAGTATTTAGTAACAAACAAACCAAAATGCCGCTTGATCATAATATAAGTCTACCAGACGCAGAACATGGCAACTACTACTGCTCAATACTCGACCTAGGAATAAGGTTATTCAACATTTTATCATGTGACAGATGCAAAACAAGGACTTTAAGATTATTGGAACTGTTTTCTTGCCAGCAGACTCAATAGTTTTACCATGCAGATTCAAAGGCAATGAAAATAGCTGAATTCAAGTCTAATAGCTACAGAAAGCAAGAAGTCAAACATCTATAAACTTATATGGTTGCATCATAAGTTCACAGCTAGCAAAAGATACAGATCAAGAAGTGTTTAAAAACCAAAATCTTGTAATAATAGGTCAAAATTTTCAGCAACATATAACACTCAAATTACTCGAAGCCCTGTGTGACAATCCATCAAGAAACAATAAACCTATAAAGAGACATTCAAAACCTTTCCGCCAAACGGGCAGTCACTGCTCTCAGCTTAGAGTAGACCTTTCCTGCAGGGGATCCCAAGATTAAACTACAAAGCGAGTCTCTAGCCACCTTAATGTTAGCAAAGGAGCCGAGTATATGAATCTTCGTATCAGCAATGACAATCCTTGTTTTGGTCGCATTCTCAATTGCAAACTTGGTCTTTCCTCCCTTGCCACTCAGTCTTCCAATAGCCCGGGACAAATGCTCCCCCCTCAGGGTCTTCACGTCCTTAATCTCGAAAGATTCAACATAAAGCTCGTCCAACCGAAGCAATGCCACAGCATCAATTACATCAAATCCAAGCATGAAGGCGTGTACAAAGTCCGCGCACTTCTGTAGGTTGCTAACATCGGGCGTGTCATGCCGGGTCTTCAATTCCACCCGTCGAGCCTTGAGATTCATCCTGATGTCAATTTTCATGTGCTCATATATAGGCGTGTAGATTTCCATCCAAGCTTTTTTCAGAGGGGTGTAGCGGTGGGGCGAAACGGATACCTTCCTGAACTGGATCTGGCCATCGGACATCTCGTGAGCTGTCAGAGGCTTAAAGTTGGGCTTCTGGGCAAAGGGCACGGTGTTTTTAGCAGCTTGTGAAGACTGACTCACGGCAGCAGCTTCAATATCCATTCCGACGGCCGCCTCTCCGCCGTTGACGGCGGTTGAGCTCATTATATGTAAATACCGTGAAGAAAAATAGAGATCAAAATCACAAAACAAAAAGGAGGGCCGAATAAAACGCTCTCTCTCTCCCTCCCTGTCTGTGTTGCAACCTTGGAGCCAAAGATTTGATAAACCTCCTCGGCTTGGACGACCTCTAAACTAACCTAGGGTTTTGACGACTTCTCACGGAGGAAATAATAACAAAACACACCGAAATGGTCAAGGAATAACTGGACTGGGCTCAAGGGTTCATGCTGGGCCATTTTAAATGTGGGCCACGATTCGCTCATAAGTATATTTTGATTAGGGAAATGTGCAGCAAAGTCCCTGGACTTTGCAGTTATTTACACTTTTCATCCTTAAATTTTGAATTTAGACTAAAAACGCCAAATCTATGAAAATTGGTGAGGTTCATCCTAATGTATAACTTTTTTTCATTGAATTTAACACGTGTATTCAAGACTCAAGGGTATCAATTTAACAATAAATTAAGTTTCATAAATCCACATATCAATTTTTTATTTTGCCAAAAAAAGACGGAGTATAGTATTTTTAGGGTACCAAAATTTTGTTTCAAGTGATAGCAACATTAGCAACAGCAACATAAAAATATCATAATTTGTCATATCATATATTATTATATAATTTGAAAAGCGTAACCTATTTTGCTACACAAAATCATTTAAATGAAACATATTTAATACAAAAAATGAACACTTTCGTTATAACGCTAGTGACTAGCATTATGATGGTGTCAACCACGGTTGTGGATGAAGGATCCGATAATTGAAACACTCCAATGTACAAGCATCTATATTTATTATTACTTTATTATATTTTACGAGGGCACCTGGCATCATAAAATATAATACCTGTGTCCCATGAAATAGTTCAATTTTTCTTTTTCGTGATTCATCTATCCAAAAATATAGGTCATATTCTGCTTAAAAATGTAGTTGAACTATTAATTTTCTCATACACCCCTATTTCATTTGTATTTTTATGAATAAAATATAATTATTAAAGTGAAATAATTAATAAATGCAATGATATAATTATAAATGATCTTAAATTTACTTTTTCAATTTCAATATCATTAAAAAATTGTATATTTCTTAATATTTATGAAAATATGAATTAGATTAACAAATTGTTATTGAAACTTGTTCTTATAAAGTTTCAAAAAATGTAAGGCATGAAAAAAATATTGAGATCAAGTATTGAGTCTAAGCGTGTTTATGCGCATACTGTGTGATAAAAATGCGATCAATACGTGATAAAATACAAAGCATTACAAAACGTAAAGTCCGAACTTCGAGTTTAGAGGAAGATGATGCTTGGACCAATTTTTTTTAGGGGAAAATAATTATTCATTACTTGCATCGGAAAAGAGTACATCCATAATAAAATAAGGAAGATTTCCAATCCACTCAAGACAACTAGATGAGACATGAGACACTCTAGCTAGACGATAGGCTACCTGATTAGCCATCCTATGGACACAAGAGAAAGATATACTATCAATGTTACCACCACTATGACGACAATCGTCAATTACAAGACTAAAATGGGAAAAATCCGAATATGAACTTCTTAAAGTGTTGTACACCATTTGGGCATCCATCTCCACGATGATATTTCTCACAGCTAGTTCTCTAACCCAAACAAGCGCTTCTCGAACTGCCATTGTGATGACCCACTTTGCCATTTTGAAAGTTCAACACTCATCTATTAAAAGTCAAATGTGTAATAGTCAAGGTAAGATCAAAGTTGGAATAGGAAGCATTAATTTAATTTTTGGGTTTACAATTTAAGCAGTTAAATAAGTTTGGGATTTATATAGAAGTATATTATAAATTAGTAGTTTAAATGAAATAAGGAATGGAGTTAGGGACTTAAATGAAGCAAAGCAAGAAGTTGGAGGACTTTGGTTGCAAATTTTCTTAATTATCTAGATAATTCTCTTGATTTGGGCGATTTTTCATAAGAACAGAGAGAGAGAGAGAGAGAGAGAGAGAGCTAAGAGGAACGAGAGAGAGATCGAAAGAGGAGTTGGGACATCAAGCAAGAAGAAGAAAATTGGGAAAAAAAATAGAAGATAGAAATTGGATAAATGGAAGATAGAGAACAAGGGACAATCCTGATATGTAAGTAATTTTCACTTTCAATCTTTGATTTCATATAAATTTTAAGGGTTAATTTTCTTATAGAGTTAAGAAACTTTCATATAATAAAGTAGTTGATTTTGATTTAGTTTCTATTGATTTGAATAGTGTCGAATTACTCTTAAACATGAAATTGGAAGTAAATGAAGACTAGAGGGGATTTTGTAAAATAGTATATGAACTATATATATAATAAGAGAAGAATGGCTTTTCCCGCTATTTTTTCTGGCTCTCTAAGATCTCTGGTTTTATAAGATTTCTAGCTCTATAAGAGAAGGGTGACTTTTTTCGCTCTTTTTCTGGCTCTCTAAGGTTTCTGGCTCTATATGGTTTCTAACTCTAAAAAATTTTTGATTATATCATTTAATTCTTTTTTTGTATTTTTATTTTTATCTTTTTTTTAGATTGTTCTCTAATTTTTTAAATAATATTTACTTTTTCCTTTATTAACCTATATCTGATCCTCAATTCACGGTGGTTTCTTTAGGCAAATATTTTGAATTAGAAATCTGTCACTATCAAATTGAACACGAAATTAATTGAGAGTTCTATTTCAAAAAAGCATATAGTAATTTTTATGATTCGAAAACTCAAGCATATCACGTCTCTAAACTAATAAATTTCTAAAAATCTATAACATTAATTGTAAATTTTAATTTTTAATAATTTTTTAAGAAATTTTTATATGATTAATGTATTGCAATAATCAATTGATTTTTTTAAAAATTATAGTACTTTAGTTTGTCGATTCTATAATTAAATTAGAACTTTTTGATAATTTAAGTCTTACCATATTTAAAGTTAAATTATTTATTTGAGAGATGGACTGAATATTAATACGGTTGCACTGTAATAGTTGTTCAATAATTTTTATTAAATATTTTATTTTTATTGAATCATCTCAATTAATTTTTATTTATATATGTATAACTAACTGGTGCTGTAATTCAAACAAGTGCTATGACAGTTATATTTCTCACATTCTAGATAGGAAGTCCTAGATTGGAACACACCCTCCCCTCCCATATCTTATACCCACTGTATAAAAAAAAGAATTAATTGGTACAAAAAGTGTTACTGACAAATAAATTCAAATATAATAGAATGGTTATAAAAACTTATGTTTCATAATATTAATATAACTTAACTGGCTGTATTAATAATTTATATTAAATTTTTGTATAAAAATTCATTGATATTTATTATTAGAGTAATTATAGGGAGAAATATTTATTTGACATGAGTAACTGATATTAGTTCCCTTCCCGCCCCCTATACGTACTATATAAAAAAAGAAATTAACTGGTGCAAAAAGTGTTACCGACAAATAAATAAATCTAAATATAATATAATAGTTATAAAAACTTATAGCTCATAATGTTAACATATGACTCAACTGACTATATTAATAATTTATTCGCTCTTCCGATCTAAAAAAATTTATTGACATTTGTTATTAGAGTAATTTTAAGTAGACATGTTTATCTGATATAAATAACTAATATTTATTAGTTGGCAAACGTGAATTGGTTGTGTATATACAATGGTAAATTTGAAAACCCTCGGTCATTAAATACATAGTAGACAGTTAAACATGTCACTTATTCATACCAGATAAACATGTCTCCCTAAAATTACTATTATTAAGAATTTTAGATCCTGTGCAACGCACGGGTGAGAGTTTTAGTTATAGTTAAGAAGGAAAATTGAAGTTGAAAATTTTAAATGAAGTCTTGTTTGGGACTTTGATGTAAATTTTATAATATTTTGTTAAATTAAAGGAAGTTTTTGGATTAATTGGAAGAAGTAAGCTATGTTATTTTTTTAATGAAAAGGGAAGCATAAGAGGCTAAGAATAAAGTCTAGGAAGCCAAGCATATATGCATGAATTTAATAAAAAGGCTTTACGCATGTAATTACTATATATGTAGTTTCTGCCCATCAAATTTAGAAAGCTAAAAATGATAGTATATGTTGAATTTTAGCAAGATACAAGTTGAAAAATGATCTTCTATGAGTTGTCTATTATCCAAAATTTGAATGATACTATTTGGAGACCGGTAGGAGTTTTTATGACATGTTTTGTGAGGGTGGTTAGTGCTAACTTGAGAACAGATTTTCAGAGGTAGAGAAATATTTCGATATTGCCAACGTAGTTTTTTGAGCTTAATTTCATATGTAATGAACTTATATCAATGTTCTATCTCGTAGGAGAATTTTATAAACATATAACACAGTTCTTAAGTATAAAATGATTTTAAATGTGCACTATCCAAACATGGGAACTCAATCTTTGTTGAGGAATTGAATTGAGTCTTGACTTCACTAAGGAGTGTATATATTTGACGGAAGAGTTTACCTAAGAATGGAAATAAAGAACTAGTAAGTGTTTGTGATAGTATAATCTTTACTAATTATTGAACTTTCTAGTTTAGCATATAGTGATAAAATGATTACTAAAAATTGGAGGGAACTAAATGTTAAGTAGAATTTCTATATAATGTCGTAGGAAATAATAAGGATTAAAAATGAATGAGATACAAAAGGAGCTACATTTTTACTCAGCCAGTGAGTGGAGCCTTTCCTCTTTATTTCTTTCTAAATGAAATATGTCATGCTTGATTTCATAGAAACTTGCAATTTTTATGATGAATGTATTTTTATCAAATTTCAAATGTTGATGTTTCTTAGAAAAGTTATGCGGATTTCTCTAGGAAAAATTTATGTGGAGTTTTACGCACACATGATGCCATAATTTTTAGATAAATTGTATGTGATTTATCATTCTTCACGATTTTTAAATAAATGTATGATTTGAAACATGATTTATGATGCATGAAAACCCCAAAAATTGTATCCGATATTATGAATACGCCGTCTACAGGCGAAGGGGCCTACATGGTTCAAGTTGACAAAAGGATATACTGTCCACGGGCAAACGGGCTTACATGGCTTAAGCTGACAAAATGATATGCCGCCTACGAGCGAAGGGTCCTATGACTTAAGTTGACAAGATGAACGCCGCCCAGGCAATGGGGCTTATATGTTAGTTATGACTTAAGTTGGTTGTTGTGTTGTTTAGGGCAAAGGGGTCACAAAGTGCCTATAGCCCAAGCTGATGTCTACGCGCATACGACGAAAAATGAATATGATTATTTGATGACATGAGATTATGGATACTCTTTGAGGTGAATTTTATGATGAATATTAAATAAAATGATGTTCATGATGTGTTTCAACGTGTACTGATTTTATCATTATCGATGTTATGCTGAGATTTTAATTTCAAATTAAGAAAGTCAATGCTTGTCCTTTTCATTTTATTCACGATTTTCAGAAGATATATTTTGACTTCTGAAGACAAGTTTATTTAAAAACTCTACTGACTGAGTTAGTTAGTTCATATGTTTTCCTAAATGATTTTTCTTTTCAGGTAGTAACTAGAGTTTGGGCAACTTGTTATAACCGAGCATGCTATTTCAAAAATTCAAGTCACCACATAGAATTTGCCATAGGATTTATTGTTATTATGGTTTATAGATTTTGATGCGGTTAAGTTTATTTGTATGTATTAGGTGTTCTCTTGTGAATTACATTTGATTTAATATATTTCTTCACATATATGAAGTAGTGATACTTGTAACGATGACAATTATTACATTGTAGGGTGTTAATGAATGTGATGTTGGAGTTTATATAGATTGGTTTTCTTATTAAACCAAGGGAGATATTGCCAAAATTTTTTCTAGGATAATTAGCCGGATCACGATACTTTGGCGGTAGATTCTAGCCTTTAGTTAGAATTTATCATCAGCGCATGTCACATTTTAAGTAAGTTGAGGTATTAGGAGTGGGGCATGTCACCCATAGACTCTGCAATTTTGGGACAAAAAATGCCATCGACAAGTACTGTTTTAGCTCTAATAAAAGTAGCATTTTCATCCCTAATAAGCAAGCCGAACCCCCGTTGTTGATTCCCTCAAAGATAGCTGCATCCATATTTAACTTTAAGGCACCACTTGCTGGTTTCTCCTATGTTGGTCGTCGAACATCTGCATCACATTGTATTTGATGATATGGAAGTGTTTTTTAATGCCTACACAACCATTGTTTTAACTTTAATTTTGCAAAAGAAACAATCTTCCTCTCCAAAAAGATTTTGCATTCCGCATGGTTTCGTTTCGATTTGTCCAAAGGGCCCAACAAATCACGGTTGCTAAATCCTTATCTTCGCGCTCGAGTTTGCGCAACCAAGAAGAGAGACACTCCTTGAAACCACTGGCATTATTGGGAAAAACCAATATGAGAATAATACCAAATTTTATGAGGCAATTAAAGAAACAATGAACAATTGATTCATCATCATCCAGACATAAAAGGACTTCCAGCTGCAATTGGGATCTGTTTCGTCCTTAACAAATCAGCCGCAGGGAGAACTCCAGCCGCTACTCGCCAAATTAAATTCTTGACTTTCAGAAAAATTTTAAGCCGCCATATCATCTTCCAAAAATTATCTTCAGGTGGTAAAGAATTTCTAGCAATAAGTGAATTCTGGACACAACATGCTGAGCGAACCGAATACTGACCCTATGCATCATAGAGCCAAATCAGTTGATCATGGACCGAGCTTAGAGAAATCGGAATTTGCAAAATCAATTTCCTATCTCTTTCATTGAACAAGTCATGAAGAATGTCGATGTCCCAATGTCTAGAATCATTATTCATGAGTTGATAGACCATCAGACAACTGTCATATCGTAATATGTCTGAAGTGATGAATCCATTAGTATGATCCGGTAACCACCATTCCTCCCAAACTCTTGACTTTGTTTCCGTCTCTTATTCTGAATCTGCATCCTTGCTTTAGGAGACTTTGAGTAGCCAAAATACTACGCCACGTGCAGCTAGGATTTTAGCCAAGCTTTGCCTCCAAAAAGGTAGTTCGGGGAAAGTAGCGAGCCTTCGAAGTACTGCTCACTAGTGAATCCAGTTTAGTCATAAGTTTCCAAGCATGTTTTCCTAATAGAGATAGGTTCATATCATGTAGGTTCTTGAAACCAAACCCTCCTCATGATTTTGGGACGCACAGACACTGAGACACAACCACGACACCCACGACATACCTCTTGAGTTTCATCTTTGTCAGCCCCACAAAAAAAATTCATCATAGGTTCTATTTCCTCTCATAGTCCTGATGGACCAAATTTTTAGAACACCTCGTAATTATCTAATGGTAAGCGGAGTTAAATATTTTTCTAAACAAAAATTTTAAGATGATATAAAAATGGGATATGAACAAGTGACATTATATAGGTGGTACACTTATATTGAATAATGAAAAAAATAATCACGTCATTATCACTCAAAAATTGTGTGTCGAGAATGCCACTTGTTAATATCACATTTTCATGCCCCTATAATTGCCCTTTTCTAAAATATTAGGGACAATATACTGACATTAACTGAAACACGCAAAAATTTCTTTTCCTCCGCCTCCGGCACCCGTCGTTACGGCATAAACAGGGAAAAGAGTTGCAGGGTACGCACAATAAACCCCCTAAATTAATATATGGCATTACTGGGGGACGATGGGCGTGGCTACGAGCTGGCGCGGAAACTGGAAGGGCTCGGTGTTGGAGGGTGTGGCTCGGCGATTCGCTATACTCCACCTTCATCCACTTCCTCTCCTCGCAGACCTCGTGGGATGCCTTCATGCGAGCTGACGATTCCAAGACAAGGACCCAGATCCAGCTCCAGCTTCGTGCCCGCGCCCTCCTCTTCGACAAGGCCTCCATTTCCCTTTACCTATGCCCTAGTAATCAGTCCTCAGCCCCGGTCTCAAAGCTCAATCCTCATTGTGAGTTTTTCTTTTAATTTTTTGAGTTGATGTATATGCTTTGGAATTGTGAACTTCAGTGCCCAATTTCATCCAGCTGAAGAAGGGGTGAGCTAGAGTTCGTTTTCTTAGTTGTAGGAAATTTTGATGGCCATCCTTTTTAATATTTTATCAAAATACCTCCGATTTTAACCCATATTTAAACGTATGCACTGGCTTAATTTTGAATTTTGGTTCATTAATGTTCTTATGTCTCCACGCAAATTGCATACTTTCCTGCGAATATAGGAAAGTTTTATTTTTCCTCAACGAGCGGATTTTTTGGATGAATACAATTTGCATCTTCTAACATGCATCAGTTGCGTTCTCTCTCTCACTCTCCCTCCCTCTGCTCTCTTGTTTTAATTTGCTTTATTCTAGAGCATTCCTGCTGGCTGCAGCAGCTTTAGCTTACAAGAGCCTATTCTACATAATAGATAACATATGCAAATCTAGAGAAAAAACATTAACACACAATGACCTCTTTATCCTTTCCTAGAAACACATTGTTCTTCCTCCTTTTCAATTAATAGTTATAATCTTCAATATCAATAGCAGGGGCAGAGCTAGAGATAAAGGTTGCGGGGGACTATAATGCATCTGAAATGAAAACATATATCCCAGTTATGATTTATATATAAATTATAACGTGTTATATATGTACATAACTAAGGGGTAATGAGATAGTGATATTAATATATACAAAATTTTTGTATGAAAGTATATATATTTTTTCACAGAAGTTGAGCTTATGAGTTTAAGCTGATTGCTAGTGACAAGGTTGTGCTTCGCCATGTTGTTATTCAAAATGCTATTTGCTGAGCGCCTGTGAATCTAGTTAAGTTTTATTTTTCCTGAACGCGAATACTATATGCATCTTCTAACATGTATCAGTTGCTCTCTCTCTCTCTCTCTCGCTCGTTTTATTATGTTTTATTTTAGAGCGTCTCCAGCAGCAGCTTTAGTTTTCCACAGCCTATTCTACATTATAGATAACACATCTAAATTTAGAGAAAAGACTTTGCCGGACAACGAATTCATTATTTTACCTTTTCTATAAACACTTATGCTCCTTTATCATTTTCAATTAATAGATAATTTTAGATATTAATAACAGGTAAAGTCAAATATGGGTTGGATAATCCCAGAAATGGAGCATTTGAAACTGGTAGCTATGGACTAGAGAGTCTTCTAACTCTTTCAAGAATCTTGCATTTGATGAGTCTGTTGGGGATATTCTTATACAGTGCTTTCATGGGTTTACTTGTTTTTTCTTTTCCTTATATCCATATATCTTTATGTGCATTCCAGATTTGGAGTTACATGGTGATGATGTGTATTTTACTTTGGAGAATGGCATGCAAGATGCAGATCAACACAAACCGTCTGCGCCAAATGCAACGTCATCAAAGGTTTTTCTTGTTTCTGTGATTAGCTTAGTTTCATATCTCGTGTAGTTGTGATAGTTGCAAGATTGAAATGTGAATCTCTGCTGTTTCTTTTTTTTTTTTTTTTTAATTTTTAAATCCATGAGCTATATTCTGCTTCCACTGATCGTAAAGCAAAATTTGTGAGAAATAAAAAAGCTAAGAATCAATTTGAGTATGGAGCACAATAACTAAGGCTGTTTGAGGATCTAACTTCTACAGTTGTTTTTGTTTACGAAATTGTAAAGGAAAGAAATGGGCTTCTTTATCAAAAGTCAAAATTGTCTCAAACCAGCACTCCCCTTTTGCTGCTTTCATTTTTCCTCCTCCTTCCTCAAGCCTTGCTATCTATCACGCCGATTTGAATATCAACTTATTACATTCATGACAGTGACACCTTTGCTGACACCTTTGCCGATTTGTAAAGAATGTTTTTCTCAATCCAAAAAAAAAAAAAAAAAAGATGTTTTTCCCTCAGCTGTAACCATATCAAAATTCTCTCCGTGCACATCTTTTGTTGCGATGCATTAGATTGAGAAGGATGGTTCCACAATCATGACATGTGTGTTCATTATCAATTTGTGTTGCTAGAGAATACGTATAATATGCTGATTGAGGAGATTATCTTTAAAGAAAGAAGATTGAAGGTAAGTTGAAGTAAGACTTGGTACATCTGTACATGAGTCGTTTTATTTATGTGCAAGTCTGGTGATTGAGTAGCAGAGGCTGGATGTCTGTAAGCTTAGAAGTAAGCTGCTTTGTTATTAATGGAGAGAGATATTTGGGTAACTAAAATGAGTGATTCTGGTTGAATTAAGTGGAGTTCCACTGATAGATATTTCCCCCTTCTTTTCTCTCTCTTTTGTGATTCTTGAAATCAGACTGCTACAATAGCACGTGTGTTATGCGGACCACATATTGGACCATTAAGTGAAGCCTATGTAAATTAAGTGTAGAAGATATTAAAGTGTGATGATTTAGTGGCGAAAGAAAAAGTGGCAACTGATACATTAGCATATATACATGCTTGTTAATGTGATTCCTATTGAAGTCTCAATTTGTGGAAAGCGTTCAATGGTGTCCTTATGAAAACGTAAAATTTTTATTTGGTTGACCATGAAAATTTTCCTTTCTTGAGCATGGAGATGGTTTGGGGTTACAGGAGGCCTGTGGTCGCTTTTTTAAGAGACATCATGGAATAGGTTGGCATAAAATCATATATGATATCCAAACAGGATTTGAAATTTGTGACCTAGATTTTGTACTGACCTTTGACAGAGTAGCTTGGGAAAAGAGGATCTGAGCTGCTAATGACAAATGAGCATAGGGCAATGTTTTGCGAGATACGCAGGTAGACAATGTGTGTCTGGAATTAGCCAGCCATCCCAGATTATTATGTGATGTCATGCTTTCTTATTTTCTAAATGCTCAATTTGATGAGACTAGTTGTATCTTAATCTAATCTGAGTAGGATTGATCAAAAGAGCTATTGAACCGTAACTGTAGTAAGATGCCAATTTCATCACGAATGGCCCCCGTTCTCAAATGTCTCTTAATCAGGTGGCTTTTCATTCTTCCTTTGTAGATCTACTAACTTGACGTGTACCATCTAACATGGGACAATGCTTCTAATTTTTTATGACCACATAACTAATCGGGGAAAAGGCTAAACTTGATGAGGAGGGTTTTATTTTAATCCAAAAGTAGGAACTGATCACACGGAATGTTGAGCCGTAACTGTGAAATGTTTACCGACTTCATTAATCACGCACAACTAATAGGTCCAGAGCACTGCAAAGAATAAAAAGAATTATCTGTGTTGTATGCTGTTCAATTAGATGATTGAAAGGCAAACAAGCGATATCAACAACTTATAGATGGAAAAGTATTTCAATAGAAATAATTTCCAGTTCTTCTGATGGTTAGTTGGCGCGCCCAGCAACACATTTTAAATCATGCCTAGGATTTCTTCAGTAAAGAGTGCACCCCACTCCCAGAAAGTTGTTTAAAAATGAAATCCCTCACTATCCTTTCTACAAGCCTGAAATTTTGACTCCTTACTGATCTCTAAGAGAGAACACTTAGATGTCCTTGAGTGAGTTGGATTCTCCAACCAACCATAATGCTGAGTGCCAACTTTTATGTTGCTTTATCTGAAGAAAAATATGAAGGTTCCAGCACTCTTACAATCCTAGTTGTATGATCAGGTTGCAGCCTTAGTGTTGACATTAAAAGTAATTCTTTAAAATATTTTTTTACACTCAGCATAAGTTGAGTATGATTTCTGCTGCAAGATTTGCATCTTTGTGGACAAGCTAGTTCGCGGATAGGAAAAATGCTTGTGCACTTTGGGATTGTTGTTTTCTTCAGTGGACTTTGATGATGCTTGCTAACAAGGTTGGATTTGGTGGAAGCTTACTCTCATGTTCTCAAATCTGTATCGTAATAATTTAAATTGTCAAGAAAATTTAAAATAATGTAATGTTATTAGTAACAGTATGTCCAATATGGGGAAACATACATGGGCAACCAAAAAGCTGTCTCCTGTGTACTGGATTGGCTTGTTATAATTATTACTTAAACGCCTAGTGAAGATATGACAACCGAATAAAGTATTCTATGTCTGGATCTCACAATACCATACCATAATCTAAGGGGGCAGCGTACTTGGTAACTGGTTTAAGCAAATTGTAGCTATTGGAACCATAGAATCTTTCTGATCTACTATTACAGTATTAGGATCCTCTTGAAATGGCCATGGAAAAAGAACTGTCCATGGGGTAATTCCAGCGCCCCAGATCTCTGATTTCTAGTGGAATTGATATACAAAGGGCTAACTCTCTCTACTATAAACTCCGATATTCTTGCTTATCTTAACCCTTCTTTCCTAGGATTACATTTTATGCTCAAGTTTGGATTTTCTCTCCAGTCTTTTAAATCAACTAAAAATGCCTTGCTATTTTACTGTACGTGATCTGTGAACTATCCTTTTCCTTTTATGATTGATCTTATAATTTCCGTTTGTTGAAGTTTAGTTATTACTCATTTTACGGTTTCTGTCCTTGAACTTTTCTTTAGCATATTTCATTTATGCATGTGTTTTCGAAATAATTTTCATCACGTTCATCATACTGCCCATTGTTCTGGAATGTCTTTCTTTTTGTCTTTTTCTCTTATTTATTCTTTTAGTGCCACATTTTCTTGTGCCAATTTGACCTTTTCTTCGCATCTCACAGGGTCAGTCCAAAGCAGGTGTTGGTGCTGGATCAAGATTTAGCGAATTGGAAGCTGATTCTGTGTCCCAAAGGTTTAAGCTTGAAGAATTGCCAGAAACATGGTACAGCCACTTCTATAAGAAATACAGAGCAAGCAAATCATATAAGTTATTGTTTGGGGATAGAGAGTCAGAAAAACGGACCCCTGAGCAAATGCGCGCATATCTTAGAGTTCTTGAGAATCATAAGAGGAGGAGAATAGCTTTTAAGGAAGATAAAAACTTGGGTTTTGCAAATACCATGTCAGAAAATGCATCAAATCTGCGAACAAACTCAGTTGATGACAGTAGTGCCGTCGATGAAATGCCATTTTTCCCAGAAACAATGTTTACCTTCAATTGTGTACCTGATAGTGCACTCCTGCAAACATCTAGACTGGAGAACACTCAAAAAGTGGAGTTCAATGGGGTTCTGGATAACTTACCCCAGATTATGACCAAGAGTCCTGTTATCAGCCCTATTATGATTGAGAGGCTTGGTATCCGACCAGAATACCTAAACATGGAACAGGGAGGAAATAGTCATGGAAAACATGGATATGGGAGCAGAAAACTTCTTGGTGAAGAACAAGCATCACATATGTCACAAAAGGTGGTAGCACGAATGCTAACGAGTGTGGGATTTGAAGCTTCTTCAGAAGTTCCTTTGGAAGTTTTCGCTCAGTTTTTGAGTTGTCATATTGGTAAATTAGGTCGTACTTTAAAACTCCTTGCTGATAGTTACAGAAAACAGTGTTCAGCCGTGGAGTTACTGAAGATGTTCCTTAAAACATCTGGATATAGGTTAGTGATTGACCTTTTATGCTATATTTGTTGGGTGTTTTGATTTTAATCTGTTACCTTTAGTGGCCATCAATATTCCTATAGGATCATGTTCTGATGAAAAATGACTGGGTGGGCATCTTAAAGATGATAGCTGAGTAACATGACACAAATTTAAGATTAATATATTGGACTATGCTACTGGTAGCAAGGTTGATCCTGAACTATGTTACCAAGGGTAGCTTATTATATATGTTTCTATTCGTATGAATGAAAAATTTGTTCTTATCCAAATAGAATCTGTATATTGTTCATGAGATGTCATATATCTGTTTCCTTTACTCTTCTTTTCCCTGATATATAGTATTCCTTGTCCAGCTAGGATAAGTTCTGCATTTTCACTTTGTAAATTGTTCAAGAAGACTATTTTTCTTTTTGAGGTGGTTTGATTTGTTTAGTGATTGCTTCAGGGAAAATGTTCTCTTTTTGTAGCCAACTGTTCTAGCTTTTGTAGAATTATTTTCTTATACCTATTTCCCTTATCAACTTATATCGCCTTCGACTGTCTAACATGTTCCTCCATTAAACACCAGTAACCTTGGGACTTTATCTGAGCTCGTAAAGGATAATTCCAGGAATATTACACAACAAAGTCAGGTACAAGTACCAGGAATGCCATTACAGTTGCAAACACAGCATCCAACTTCCATTCAGCAGTCTCAGCAGGTATACAATATCAATTATCTTGCTATTTGCTATGTTTATATATGTAGTTCAAGTTCATGTTCACTTGCTCCATCCATGGTACTATCAGATTTTTGGCTATTTATGATTATTCAGAAGGAATATTTATCTTTTTATATTGAACTAATATTTGAAGAGGCATGTTCATTCCCCCATCCATGTTAGTATCAGATGTGGCTACTTCTGCACTCCATGACCTCTCTTCCACCTTAGTAAATTATGTACATTAGTAACGCATGAGAATGGGAGTATTCTGTCTGAGTTAGGAAACTAATGAGAAGGCATTTCAAAACGAGTTTCAAGTTATACCTGTTTTCTGTGACTTGGAGCATTTGTGGTGATTGTCATATCAATTTGTCATTTGCTTCTGTTATTACACAGATTCCAAGACAAATGAATCCGCAGATGCAGCAGATGAGTAATGCCCAATTTATAGCTCTTCAGCAACAGCAGCAGTGGGAGAGGATGAGAAGGCGGCAACAGTTGACTCGACCTGCCATGAATGCGAATATGAATATGGAAAAGGACAGACCTATGGTGCAAGTGAAGATGGAGAATCCTACTGATTTTCCATTGGATAGTAACGCCTTTGCAGCAATGAACGCCAGACATCCCCAGCTACATCAATTGAGGCAGCAACAGCTGGCTGCAATATCTCTCCATTCTCAAGCCAACAATGCATTTAGGCCGATGAATTCTCTTCAAATTCCGCAAGTCCAGTCCCCGTAAGGAATTCTATGAATTATTTTGATTCTTTTCTTTGTTCTCTCTTATTAACATTGGGGCCATATATCTGTGGCGAAAGGTATGTATCTGAAATTTAATGCTTTTTCTGCAGAAACACGGGAGTGGTTAGGGCCCAACCAGTGAAGGTTGAAGCCTTTCAGGAGTTGATGGGAGGAGATGCTTCCATGAAGCATGATTCGGAGGAAAATAAGCTACTTTCTCCACAAAAGTAACATGTTAGATAGAGTTTAACCTCCATGACCTCTTCCATAGTGGATTCCGTAGGTAATACTTGACCTTTGTTTGTAAATCATTGATGTTATGATTGTATAGTACAATTATTGCCACCACCAAATAGAAAGGCCAATGACATTATTGGTTAACCTGTCATTAGAGCATGCTTTTCTTATCTGAGATACGTGAAACCCAGATTCAAACTTAAATGGTACATGGTGTAATTTATAAATAACTTCACTTGGGAAGAATATTATTCTCATCTGAATACTTTAGACCTTCGTGTGATTTTGTAGATAATCCAAGAACTGCTCAACATAACCATCTTGTAACTCGAGTTGGAGCTCATCTCTTTTAACCTTTTCCCTATAAACAGTGACTCCTTTGTCTGCCATCACCAACCTCACTAAGTTAGCGACCGAGATGCTGGTAAATGAGCCATCCAATTCGTTTCTTGCTATTTCGTGACCCAATCTTCTTTTCCTTGAGGTGGCTGGCAGTAATCCCTGGTTCTGCCCAGAAAGGCAACAAGATTAGACTTTTACCAAATCGCATTGCCTCTATCGCAGTGCTCAGCCAAGAGATGGCAAATTTAACCTGAAAACCTGAACCCGCTGAGGACCCGCCCCGATTGGAAACGGGGCAGGGACGGGGCACAAAGTTGTGCCCCGAATTGCTAACGGGGCGGGGACGGGTTTTGGTTCCCCCGCCCTGACCCTGCCTCGAAACACGATTTTTTCATTTTTGTTTTTTTAAAAAAAAACTTAGTATAACATCATTAGGTCTCAATAAATTATTATTTGTATGAAAATTACTTAATTATTATTTATTTATTAGGTCTCAAACATTATTATTTTAAGAGTCAATTGACACTTTTTTATACACATTATATCCTGGTTTCATTTTACTTCACTTTCGATGTGGGATTCTATTTGCCTTTACACTACACCAAAATGGGAATGTATTCTACATCGGATTCATAAAAAAGTAAAATAAGGCCAACTTATTATAAAAGTTGATGCTTGTGACAAATGTGCATTAAGTTAATGGGCCGTGTCTTATGCATGACCTAAATAATTTCCTGATACATTTTAAGTTGATTGGCCCATTTTTATACACAATATTTTGGTTTTGTTTTACTTTACTTTCAATGTGGGATTCCATTTGCCTTTACATCAACATGGGAAGGCATCCCACATTGGAAGTATAGAAAAGTAGAATGAGGCCAATTTATTATAAAAGTTGATACTTGTGACACACATTTCTTGAGGTAATGGGCATTGTCTTGTGCATGGTCTAAATAATTTTCTTTTACATATGCTTTCTTGGGCTAATATTTCTTGTGCATGTATTCTAAACTAAAAAAAAAAATATTTTGGGGTAGGGTCGGGGATTTTCCTTTCCCCGCCCCGCCCCGATTCAATCGGGGAACGGGGCGGGGTAAAAAAAATTGGGGCGGAGTCGCGGGAAGCCAAACCCTACCCGACCTGTCCCGTTGCCATACCTAGCTCAGCCTGATTCTTTTTTCTTGTCAAGTCATTCCTTGATTTCGAGCCAGATTTTGTTTTCTTCTTAAGAATCGTTGTTGATGATAGTCGTGGGTGGCAAATGGCCGACCATAATAATGACTGGTTTTTGGTACAGATTCTCTAGAAGTTGTAGTCACTCTGGTTCAAACTTGTAACAACTTATGGCAACCACATCACAGGCATCAATGCTGGCGGCTAACCACTATATATCCAAAGAGTAATGCTATTTAGCATCACTGGTACTTGGCACCATATCAATATGTCATTAAATGATAAGTTGAATTAAATGAGTCCTTTATTCATTCATTTAATTCCACTTATCATTTCATGCCACATTAATTGCCACATAGACTGGTGCCAAGCACAACTGGTGCTACATAGAATTATTCATATCCAAAACATTTCCACCATCTATGGCTACTTCCTTGAACTGGCTATTTATGTGATAGAAACGCATCCCAGCAGATGTTTCGACGGGTATCCACTTGGGTTTCACAGTGAAATCATTGGTCTTTATGCGATACAGCGCCCCTACAATACTCAACACAATTGCAGCAAATAAGCTGAAAAATGCACAAGTGGCAGCTTGGGGGCATATCCAGTACGAAGCAAACTCAGCAATAACCCAGTCTGGAGACGAGTCTTTCAACAAAGAATTGATTCTGGGTTGAAGCTCGTCGAACCGCAGCTTGAGGGAGAGTATCATCTTCTGGTAATGGAACCTCTACGAAATGTATCAAACTGGTTAAGTTTGGAGGCAGTTTCGAGAGGCGTTGGACGTTTCTGTGCTATGAGCTTGGCGAGCTCCTATTACGGAATCAGATGGCCAAAAGCCAGCCATGGGAGCATGAGAATATGCATTTTTCCTTGGCTCTGCCATGGCTACAAGCTAAAGTAGTGATTTCCAAGTGGCTTCAACTCTCTCTTGTCAAGATGTTATTGTAGTAGAGGATGGAATTGCACTTTCAATCATGTCCCATTGTCCGGCGCTTTTAGCAAAGGAGTGGGGAAGAGTATGAACAGTAAAATTTACTCTCTTTATGGCTTATATTTAATTTAATGATGCATGAAACCGTAGTGTTTCATTTAAGAAACTTTTCATAGGATTTTAGAAACGTCCGAGAAAAAAAATTGTCCTATTACGAGACTCAAATATGCTTAAATACATCATTATCCTGCTACCAATCAATCAAAAGATGAATTTTTATTTCATCAGAATTGGAAGACGGAAACGAGCAATTTCAGGGGAAAATGTTATAGATTTGTATCTTCATTTAAAAGATGGCGTTTTCAGCTAAGCACACACTGGGCTGATGCACTCCCCACCAAGCAAAAAAAAAAAATAGCCAGCCTTCTTAAATAAATAAGTAATAAATAATAAGGAGTGTAGCTTTAGAGCAACTAGCCTTCTTAATATCTACATTAGTAGTGCTAAACTAAATTACTTAGTGAAGTTGTTAATTAACAATTACAAAAAAATTTCATTTAGAAATTGCTAAAAGAATCTTTTTTGGTAACTTTTTCATTTTATTGTCAACTTTAACAAAAATTTCAACATTTTGTTAGAATTTAATGTTTTTGAAAAATTCTATTTTGTTTTAATTTATTTAATAAAATTTGACCAATAACTTTTGAAAATAATGACACCCACTTGGACTTGAAGAGATTTTAGTGATTTGTTTAACACATCCAATGTAACACTTTAGTCATTAAATTTAACTTGCTTGTGTA
>CAVNYN010258804.1:0-10444 GCA_963692815.1 Nyctanthes arbor-tristis
CAAAGATATTCTCAAGTGGAAAAAAAATTTAAGTAGCCATCGCCATCGTCCGCTCCGCCGACTCCGAGGTAAGAAAGAGTTTAAGTGTTTTATAAAGTTTTTATGCCTTTCAAATATGTCTAAAGATTTAATGTGAAATGTAAGAACAGAAAATATGTGATTGGCATCAGACAAAGAATAGAAAATGAGTTGAGCATAATTTGATTTGGAAATAAAATTTATATTCTTGGGTCCTCGAAAATCAGTTAAAGTTATTAGCTTACCCCAACCTAACTGGACTTGCATAAATGGTTTTTCTCAGGCATGGCACCCAAAAGAGAGCCTGAGGTAGCTAGAGTAACTAGAATCGCATACGAGCAATTCGTCCGTAACCCTGAGAAGTCCATTGACGAGCATGTCCACCGTTTCCGTGAGGCTAGAGAGAGAGCCATTCTCTGGGGTTTTCAAACAACTGAGATTGACACAAACTTTGCTACCATTTTCGGTAGCTGAGAGGCTGCTGGAAACGCTAGCTTCCCTCTTAAAAACCCGTTTCAGCTTTTTTTTCCCATTTTTGTTTTTATATATTTCTTAATTTTTAAATTCTTTTTTTTTAAATTTAATGGATAAGGGTATAAAGGTAATTTGGTCAACTACTTAATGGAATTTTAGATGGACTCCATTAGCAGGGACCTTTTATGCGTATTTATGAATAGTTGAGGACCCATTGAGCTAAAAAAAGGTTAAAGACCCTAGCAATTCAAAGTGTAAAGGTTTGGGGACCTTCTGTGAAATTACCCCAAAAATTATTATTTGAAGCAAGAAAATAGAAAATTCCATCTTGAACACTTTGATCTTGTTGAGAAATTGCAAATTTTGTAGAGTGGTACTCATTGTGTTTTCGGAAATTAGAAATCAAGAATTGCCCTTTTAATAAATTTTGTCTAATTATTTAATTAAAGCATCCATTCAGATGCACATTCCTAAGAATGTAGAAGAAACAATTTAAAAAATGGAAAAGAAAATTCAAAAAATGAGATTGCTCAGTTGTCGCTAAAGATTATATCCTTAGATTCTACCAGTATATTTCCTCTATCATTGATATCAGAAGATGGAGCTTTGTAATTCACATAACAATCAAGGACTACACTCGATTTTATGGTATGCATTTGGGGGTAGGAGATTTCGATAGAAACTAGAAACCTGGAGTACCTAGTAGAATTTGAGACACAGAGAGGAAAAGGCGTGCAAAAGATGCAATAGTGGAAGTGCTATATTACAATTTTGACCTTAAAGTGGTTTATATTACAATTTAGGAAATGTTTTTGGTAGTGGGGACCACCGCCCTCATTGCCTCTAACTTTGGATCCGCCCTTGGGAAAACCTACACGCAGTGAGCCCTGTGTATGTGCTGGGCCACACAACTGCTCCAACAATCTCCTATCATGTCCCGTAATATATCTGGCTGGAGATTGGGACTTGGAAAAAGATAGGTGAATTCTCTAAAGGCTAATTATATTACCATCACGTTTTTTTCGTCTTTACACCACATTATATATTCATCTCAATTAAAAAATAATTTTTATAACTATACCACTAACTAATTTACAAATATCTCTCTAACTAAATAATTTAATTAAATATAACAAAATGGATTTTAAAAAAAATACCACACACCACAATCAATTCATTCATATATTCCGGCCAAATAAAAAGATGATTTTGTTGCAAGAATCTAGAGGTGTCAATTTGAATGGGCTGGGCAGGTCGGTCTGCTCACATAGTAGTTCGGCACAGCCTGCCAAACCAAAAAGCCTGCTCATGGGGGTTTCCAGTCGGATTTGTCCCACCCACTTGTCAAGCCTATGTGGGTGATGGTTTGGTCCTGTCCGAGTAATTTTGCCCACTTTGTTTATATATTCATGAATGAAAAATAAGTAACTAATAATTTGGTCACTTTCTTTCTTTTTTTTTTAAATGTTCCTTCAAGAAAATAATTCTAATTTGGTCACTTTGTTCATAGTTTGCTCATAAAAATAAATACCCTAGAAGGGTAATTTACAGCTAGCGTCTTGAACCTTCCCAATTTGTTAAGATTACGTTCCCAACTTTTAATTTTCCTTCTAGGGTCCTCAACCTTTCAAAATCGTTACACCTAAGGTTCCTTAGATGGAAACCGTTGATTTCTCTGTTAAGTTTGGGGGTATTTTTGTAAAATACACAAAAAATAATTATTTTAGTGTTTAAAAAAATTTTAAAAAAAAGGGGGAGAACCCCTTCCCAAGGCTGCCGGAAATGGCAGCCAAAGGTGCTGCCATTTCTGGCTGCCCAAGGGGAGACTCCCCCAATCTGGCTGCCAGAAATGGTGGCCAAAAAGAGGGGGAGAATTCTCCTTTCTAGCTGCCATTTCTGGCAGCCAGAAGGGGGAGAGTCTCCCTCACCCCCTTCCTTTTTGCCGGAAATGGCAGCCACGACCGGCAAGAAGGAAGGGGGGAGAATCCTCCCCTTTTGGTTGCCATTTCTGGCAGCCAGAAGGGGGAGTCTCCCACTGCCGAAAATGGCAGCCAAAGGTGCTACCACTTCCGACAGCCAGTGGGGGGGTTCTCCCCCCTTTTTTTTCAAAATTTTTTTAAACATTAAACTAATTATTTTTTTGTGTATTTTACCAAAATATCCCCAAAATTAATGGAGGAATTAACGGTTTCCGTCCGAGAGACCTTAGGTATAACGATTTTGAAAGGTTGAGAACCCCCGGAAGGAAAATTAAAGGTTGAGAATGTAATCTCAACAAAGTGGAAAGGTTGGGGACGCTAGCTGTAAATTGCCCAAAATAGAATTATGTTTATGAAATATCACTCATATCTTTTTATAGATTTTCAAAATAAAAACAAGAAGTTTAGATATTTTTTAGAAAATTTTATAACTAATTAATTAGTTTTAAAACTAGAAATTTGAAATTTAATAATACAAATAACTATTTATTAATTTATTAAAACATATCCCAATACATGTAAAACTATGAACCACATGCAAATATATATTGATCTATCTCAAAATTTCTATACAAATCCAGCTCGATTTCATTATTTATCATATTCTTTATTTGTTGGCTCGAATGGCGAATTTTGACGTCAACAAAATGGCGCCGTCTGTGGGAATTGACACAAAAATCCTACCAATTTCTCAAAACCTCAAGGATAACCGGTGTTGTGTCTGACAAAAATGAAATTACTGCACATAATTAAGGTTTGAGCACTTGGGCGAAAAGAAAATATTCAGCCATAAATGCGAACCCTTCAATCACCATTCATAGTTTATTGCTATTATGTGCTTAAAGTGGGTCATCTCAGAAAGTTATTTTTGCTCATGGAATAAAAGAGAATATGCCTTCTAAATGTGCACAAGCTGCTGGAAAGTGGAAGAAAAAGAATAATTAATTGTGCTTTGCTTGAATCATTTCTTCTGAGTAAGAAGTTAATGGCTGTTGGTACTACATAAAGAAAAGGGAGAATTTTTTCTCTGTTGACAGAAAACTGAATGGCCGAAAGTTGACGGAAATAAACCAGAACAAACAGCTTCATGCTTCAATTACGAGCTCAGTTTCCAACCAAACTATACGTTCACAGTGGGAAAAGAACAAAAACAATTCTAGAAATAGTTCCATTCCTAGAGGCCAGCCCCAACCTCACGTGCGAAGAGAAAAGTTTTCAAGACCCGGGCTCTCAAAGTTGTAGAGGACGTCAATTGTATTTGATGGACGTTGTAAAAAATAGGATTCCTCAACGCTGGAATACGAGGACCTGAAAGCCAGCTAATGAGGTCATCATCTCTTGAGGTCAGCTCCTTAGGTTGGGTACCTAAAGGTTAGCTCCCAATGTCATCTCCTAAGGTCGGGGACCTGAAGGTCAGCTCCTGAGGATGAGGACCTGAAGGCCAGCTAATGAGGTCATCAGCTCTCGAGGTCAGCTTCTAAGGTCAAGGACCTGAAGGCCAGCCAATGAGGTCGTCAGCTCCCAAGGACAGCTCCTTAGGTTGAGGACCTGAAGGCCAGTTAATGAGGTCATCAACTCTTAAGGTCAGCTCCTTAGGTTGGGGACTTGAAGGCTAGCTCCCAAGGTTAGCTCCTAAAGTCAGAGACTTGAAAGTCAGCTTCTGAGTTCGAGGACTTGAAGGTCAGCTCCTGAGGTTGAGGACCTGAAGGCCAGCTAATGAGACCAGCTCTTGAGGTCGAGAAAGCCATCTAGCTCCTCTAGGAGATTCATCAAACTCAACGCCTCTGTTGAGCACATCTTCAACCTTTTACAGAGTGATCCAACTTTACCCAAGGCAAAGTCCATAAAGAAGTCTTTGAAGAATGTGAATCAGTCCAAGTACTGCAAGTACCATAGGAGCATGAGTCACTACACAGATGAATACAGGCATCTAAAGTGGGAGATCGATAAGCTAATCGAATGGGGGTACCTGAGTGAACACAAGCAAATCGCCAAGGACGGACAAACAATCTCGTCTCTATGCAGACCTCAATGCCGAAGTCCTACAGAACGAACCTTTGGCCAAGATCTGCGTACTCATTGGCGGAAATCATGGCATGGAGGGTTCTACGAGACAAAGGCGAGTTCTCATGAGAGAAGCCCAGAATAGATATCACTTGCTCACGGTACAAGCCCCGTCATTCGAACCAGCTCTTTCTCTTTCAGCAATGAAGATGCCTACGTCATGTTACACCACTACACGGATACTCTGGTCATCACTATGCTATCTTCGGGAGTCAAAATTCACAAAATCTTGGAGGATAACGGCAGCACTATAAACATCATCACCAGAGGACCTTTCAACAGGTAAAAATAGACCCTAAAAATCTAAGGCCTTGTGAAGCCAGGTTTTGGGGGTTCACTAAAAGTTAGCTCTCGAGGTCAGTTCCTAAGGTCGAGGACCAGAAAGTTAGCTCTCAAAGTCAGCTAGTAAGGTCACTGTTGAGGTCAAGGACCTGAAAATTAGCTCTGGAGGACAGTTTCTAAGGTCGAGGACCTGAAAGTTAGCTCTCGAGGTCAGCTCCTAAGGTCGAGGACCTAAAAGTTAGCTCCCAAGGTCAGCTTATAAGGTCGCTCTTGAGGTTGAGGACCTGAAAGTTAGCTCCGAATGACAACTCCTTAGGTTGGGGACCTAAAGGTTAGCTCTCGAGGTCAGCTCATAAGGTCGCTCTTGAGGTCGACAACCTGAAAGTTAGCTCTATAAGTCAGCTTATAAAGTCGCTTTTGAGGTCGACGACGTGAAAGTTAGCTCCCGAGGTCAGCTCATAATGTCACTCTTGAGGTCGAGGACCTAAAAGTTAGCTCCTAAGGACAGCTACTTAGTTCAAGGACCTGAAGGTTAGCTCCCGAGGTCAGCTCATAAGGTCATTCCTGAGGTCGAGGGCCTGAAGTTAGCTCCAGAGGACAGCTTCTTAGGTCGAGGACCTGAAAGATAGCTCTCGAGGTCAGCTCCTATGGTTGAGGACATGAAAGTTAGCTCCCGAGGTCAGCTCATAAGGTCGCTTGGGAGGTTGACGACCTGAAAGTTAGCTCCTGAGGACAGCTCCTTATGTCGGGGACCTAAAGGTTAGCTCCCGAGGTCAGCTCGTAAGGTCTCTTCTAAGGTCAAGAACCTGAAAGTCAGCTCCTATGGTGGAGGGCCTAAGGGTCAGCTCATGAGGTTGGCATATGAGGGTAGCCACTCCAAGTAAAACAATGCTCTGGCCAACGCTCCAAGTGAGCTTAAAGCTCTAAGTGAATAAATGGCCTACGCAAGCTGGGGTCCTAAGCAGGCCAGTGCTCCAGCAGATGTTCCAAGCAAGCCTACAAGCTCCAAGCGAACAAACGACACACGAGCCGGCACTCCAAGTGGGCCAAGTGCTCTAGCTAATGTTCCAAGTGAGCCCACACGCTCCAAGCGAGTAAACGGTACGCTTGAACTGGCGTTCCAAGTGGGCCAGCACAACAACTGATGCTCCAGGCAAACCAAACTTCTGAGCCCAATACAAAAAGGAGGTTGAGAAGCAATTTTAGGGATAAATATTGGAAGACAAGATCTCTTTAAAGTATGCCTTATATTTTTATATAATGATCAAAATATTATTTTCATGTTTACCTACAGCTATCTAGCACGATAACCTTTAGGCCTATTTAACATTGATCTCCAGCCCCCAAAGTTGGTGCGCTGATGGTCAATTTAGGCTAATCTCCAGCCCCCTGAGTCGCGCGCTGACGATCACTTTCGATTGACCTTCAGTCCCCTAAGTTGGTGTGCTGGCGATCAATGTAGGCTGATCTCTAGCTGCCTGACGGGGCGCTAATGATCACTTTCAATTGATCTCCAGCCTTCGGAGTTGGTCCGCTGATGATCAATGTAGACTGATCTCTAGCCGTTTGATGTGGCGCACTGACGATAAATTTCCTTTGATTTCCAGCCGCCTTAGTTGGTATGCTGACAATCAATTTTGGCTGATCTCCAGCCGCCTGACGTGGCGCTCTGACAATCACTTTCAATTGTTCTCGAGCCTTTGGAGTTGGTGCACTAATGATCAATTTAGGTTGATCTCCAGCCGCCTAACGTGGCCCACTGACGATCACTTTCCACTAATCAACAGTCGCTTAATTTGGCGAGCTTCCGATCAGCCTGTGCTAACCAATAGGTGTTTGACACAATGACCTTAAGATCTGGTCTTAAAGGTCAAGTCATATGTTTGCACGTGAAGTGACATAAAGGCTGACATCAAGATGTGGACCTACACACTAGGCCACTAAGCTACAGACCTAGGACTTAAAGGTCGCATCATCCTCGTTATAGGCCTAAATCTCAATCTTTGGTCTACAAGCTTGATGACTTTGACAACTTTTTGGGTTAGCACATCTAGCAAAAGATTAGATAACCCGAAGTTTACGTCCCACATCTACAAGTTACATGGCTCATCAACCGAACGAACTAAAGATTAGGATGATAAGTAGTAGGTCTAAAGGCTACGACCTGATAGTCAAGTCAACTCATTGCTGACTTGGAAACCTAAAGGTAATGCTACCCAAGGGAAGGTCCGCTAAACTGGTCAAAGGGCTATTGGTGAAACCTATCGATGACCTAAACTCGAGATGTCCGACTCGCGACCTCGTCATTTTATATAGCTAAAGGAGCTATGTGAATAAAGCATTCTTCATTCTAAAGAATCCGTCAAAGCATAGCCACCTAACCATATAAGGCCAGGCTTACAGAATGGAGCTCAACTTCTAAGGGTTGTGCCAGTTGCTCTAACCTTTATCAAGCTCGATGAAGTTAACAGAGCTAGAAGAGGTCGGTCTTCCGTTGCGTGATTCAGTTCACCAGCAGGTTTTGAAATGCAAGGTCTGAACCCGATAACCTCGACTCCAGACCCAGGGAGCATTTGCTATACCCCAAAATACGAGTTAAAGCTAAGGATAGTCAAATCAAGAATCAACAGGTTGAGAAGTCAAAGTACACTTGGGATTGAGGACTAGAATGAGCCAAGATAATCATGAAGGTCTATTTCAGTCATTTTGCCAAAGAAGTCCTCTAAATAATAAACAAGTACAAAATAAAAGGATTGAATGGCAATTACCCAAGACATAATGGCTAAGGAAATATTATCAACCAAGTAGGGGCCACTTAGAGACACTCCCTTGTGAAACCCCATATATATCTCTCTCTCTTTCTCATTTTCAATGATAAAAGGGGAAGAAACTCTCTTTCTGTTATCTTTTTCTCTCTCTAGATCTTTCTCCCCAATAACTCTATGGAACTCAAAAAAATGAGCAGAAAACTTAAACCTTTTAGCTCATCATTCTTTACCCTCAATGACCTCCAATTTTACGTACAAAAATAAATGAGATAGAGGAAAAATGTTCTAATCGAGGTGAAGATAATGATACGCTTCCATACGAGTTTGATCCACTCAAAAGCACTCTCAAAAGTTCTATACAAATCCAACTCGATTTCGTTATTTATCATCTTCTTTGTTTGTTGGCTCGAATGGCAAATTTTGACGTCCACACTTGTTGTCATGGATGTTTTTGCCACAAATTTGATTCTAGAATCCATGAATTCTCTACTGAAAATGATTTAGATAGACATATGCAAATTGTATTATTACTAAGACACCCTTTACCCATCAATTTGTAATTGAGAGGTTATTAGCTGATAGAGAATTGGTTGGGGTTCCAACTATATTTTTTTCAATGATTGATAAGAATGTAATTGTGTCTCCTTTTACATATAAAATTATTTGTTTTGATACCAGCTTGATATTACACTGATTGTAGTTTTAATCTAATATCACTCTTAGGAACAAAATATTAGAACTCACATGTTATTTTATATACATGAAATTTCATTTTATTGAATCTCATATTATAAGTCATAGAAACTTATAGATTTCTCAGTCAAAAATATATGAGAAGCATTCTTGACGGTTGCATTAAAGAAGTTGTGGACTGCTATACCCCAAAATACGGGTCAAAGCTAAGGATAGTCAAGTCTAGAATTAGCATGTTGACAAGTCAAAGTACACATAGGATTGAGGACTAGAATGAGCCAAGATAATGATGAAGGTCTATTTTCGTCATTTTGCCAAAGAAGTCCTCTAAATAATAAACAAGTACAAAATAAAAGGATTGGATGGCAATTACCTAAGACTTAATGGCTAAGAAAAGATTGTCAACTGAGCGGGGGCCACTTTGTGACACTCTCACGTGAAACCCCATATCTCTCTCTCCTTTTCAATGATAAAAGGGGAAGAAACTCTCTTGCTATGGGATCTTTTTTCTCTCTCTAGATCTTTCTCTTCAATAACTCTCTACAACTCTAAAAAAAGAGCAGAAAACTTAAACCTTTCGGATCATCATCCTTCACCTTCTATGACCTTCATTTTACGCACAAAAATAAAGAAGATAGAGGAAAAATGTTCTATTCGAGGTGGAGATGATGATATGCCCCATATGAGTTTGATCAACTTAAAAGCACTCTCAAAAGTTCTATACAAATTCAACTTGATTTCATTATGTATCATCTTCTTTGTTTGTTGGCTCTAATGGAAAATTTTGAGGTCAGCAAAATGGCACCGTCTGTGGGGATCGAGACAAAAATCCTACCCATTTTGCAAAACTTCAAGGATAACTAGTGCTGTGTCTGACAAAAATGGAGTTGCTGCACATAATTAAGGTTTGAGCACTTCGGTGAAAAGAAAATATTCAGCCATAAATGCAAACCCCTCAATCATCTTTCATAGTTTATTGCTATTATGTGCTTAAAGTGGGTCACATCAGAAAGTTATGTTGCTTATGGGATAAAAGAGAATCTGCCTTCTAAATGTGCACAAGTAGCTGGAAAGTGGAAGAAAAAGAATGATTAATTGTGCTTTGCTTGAATCATTTCTTCTGGGCAAGAAATTAATGGCAGTTGGTACTTCATAAAGAAAAGGGAGAAATTTTTCTCTATTGACAGAAAACTGAATGGCCGAAAGTTGACGGAAATAAATCAGAACAAACAGCTTCAGGCTTCAATTACGAGCTCTGTTTCCAACCAAACTATACAGTCATAGTAAGGAAAGAACAAAAAAAAAAATTCTACAAATGGTTCCATTCCTAGAGGTCAGCCCCAACCTCACGTGCAAAGAGAAAAGTTTTCAAGACCCGAGCTCTCAAAGTTGTAGACTCCATTAATTATATTTGATGGACGTTGCAAAAAATAGGATTCCTTAATGATGGAATAAGGGAACCAGAAGGCTAGCTAATGAGGTCATCAGCTCTCAAGGTCAGCTTCTGAGGTCGAGGACCTGAAAGCCAGCTGATGAGGTTGTCAGGTCCCAAGGACAGCTCCTTAGGTCGAGGACCTAAAGGTCACTTCCTGAGGTTGAGGACCTGAAGGCCAGCCAATGAGGTCATCACCTCTCGAGGTCAGCTTCTGAGGTCGAGGACCTGAAGGTCAGCTCCTGAGGTTGAGGACCTGAGAGCCAACCAATGAGGTCGTCAGTTCCCAACGATAGCTCCTTAGGTTGAGGATCTGAAGGTCAGCTCCTGAGGTTGAGGACCTGAAGGCCAACCAATGAGGTCGTCAGTTCCCAATGATAGCTCCTTAGGTTGAGGATCTGAAGGTCAGCTCCTAAGGTCGAGGACCTGAAGGCCAACTAACGAGGTCATCAGCTCTCAAGGTCCGCTCTTTAGGTCGGGGACCTGAAAGTTAGCTCTTATGGCCAGCTCCTAAGGTCGATGACCTGAAAGTTAGCTCTTGGGGTCAGCTCCTAAAGTCAAGGACCTGAAAGTTCCCAAGGTCAGCTCATAAGGTCGCTTTGAGATCGAGCACCTGAAAGTTAGCTCTCGAGGATAGCTCCTTCGGTCAGGGACCTGGAGGTTAGCTCCTGAGGTCAGCTTATAAAGTCACGCCTAAGGACAAGGACCTAGAGACCAGTTCCAAAGGTCGAGGA
>CAVNYN010258805.1:0-14488 GCA_963692815.1 Nyctanthes arbor-tristis
CATAGTCGATGTAGTATCTGCATTCAAAAACTTCCAAAGGAACAAGAACATTAAGTGTGTACCATTCTATGATGACTAAAGTAGTATCAAGATTAGTCCATCTCACCTTAAGAGCAAAGTGATCCAAATGAAGATCACTAATTTTTGGCAATTTTTTGAGAAGCTTTGATAAGTTAAAACGATGTTTCTTTGGTACTTCTTTCCACAATATAAACTTGAACTTCTTCAGGTTTGGGCTCAGAAAGCGGTTCCATCTAGCATCGCAGCTGAAGTCAATTGTCAACTCATTGAGTGAAGGAGAAGCAATATGTACACGGTGGATACCCATACACGAAAAGAAAAACAACTGTTTGAGTTTTGGGGTGTTGAGAGTGTATGAAACATTAGATAAATTTGGCTCGAACACCACATCCTTAAAAAACAGATAAGTGAGATTGTCCAAAGATCGGGACGAACAGAGCCTGGTTCTAACACAGCAAAGTGACAAGTATTTCAAAGACGAACAAGAAAATACACAGGAAGCCAGTCTGTAGGGTTTGGCTAGATTCGTATCCATGAGGGAAAGTTTCTTTACACCATTTTTTGATAGAAAAACCATCCACTGGTCTACTAGTGATAACCTTTTTTCTTTAATGAATGAAAGATCCAGGAGAAATTCCTCGACAGGTCCTGTATGCTGTAACAAAATACTAGTGATTATCTTATCAATCCCTCTTACTGGCAAACGTAACGTTCCCATCGAGTTCAATGATAAACTGCCTTGATCAAAGATCAGTTTTTGATGCATGGGCCAAAAATTCCTCCATTTTCTTGACAAGATACTTGTCCTTGCTGCATCATGAACAGGCAAATAATCTAAAATATGATCTACGATCTCACTTGGCAGGTTGGATATTCCGTCTTCCCCGCCCACACTCAACTTCTTGGGGTTATTGATACAGCTCGTCATTTTTCTGGAAACCAAAAGTGAATTGGAGATTTAAGAATAACTTTTGAGACACGCCAAGTGAAAATTCAAATTTTACTTATATTTCTGGATTGGCTCCATAACATATATTCATCAAAATATGCATAACTTATCCCTTTGAAGGTTTTTGTTTATCGCAATTACATGGTTGAATACACCTTCTACATAAGAACTCTTTTTTAGTGAAACAGCCAACATTCATATATATATATACTTCAAAATTAAAATCCTTTCAGAAAACCAAACAGGCATAAACTAATTCAAACGGAACATTATTCGGCATTTTTTCCCAAATCTGGTTTTTCGAGAATTCATTAGGATAGTAAAAGATCTCGAATTCAAAATGGGGAAAGAAAAAGCTTGCTTATTATCAGCAGGTATGTACCAAGAAACATACTGATAAGAAAAACACAAAGGAATGAAGCATCAAATATGAATATTTTCAATAATTATGCAAAATAATAATAAAAGTAAAGGGCTTGAGGCAAGCTATATAAAAAGGGTCCTGATTGTGTATTACTGTTGATAATTAGCACAAAACTAGATATAAAGAGACCAATTCTAATTACTATGTTAAAGATTGACATTGTAATGAAACAAAAAGGCAAAACATGTTCCAAACAATTGAGTAGGCATACGGTGTCCCGGAAAAGTTGCTTAAATTTCACGCGCCATGCATTTTTGGAGGCAAAAATACTAATAAAATGTTCAAAATCTATTTTTTCAACAACTTCTTTGTCAATGGATAACAATGTCCCAGAATAGTTACTTTCACATTATTATAACATCTCCTGAATTCACTTCACGAGTTGTAAATGTATTAAATTTAAGCAAAATGATCAACTTACAGCAAATCCTACCCAGAGTCTGTGTTCAATTCAATGTCAGAATTCCCCCAATACATTCAAAGCTAAATTCACTTTACAAACTGTAAGCGACATTCAAATGAAGATTTTATAGATATTCCCCACAGTCTGTATTCAAATCAATGTGCAATACACATAACTTACCCATCAAAAATTACAGCAAATTCTATTTCTACCATCCAGAAACGAGCCAATAATTAAAAGGAAAAAAACACAATTGATGTTAACGGAAGCTGCAGTCAGCCAAAAACCAACGAAAGGAATGGCTTGCAATTAACAAGAAATAATGGATGCTCTGGATTACATAATCTGAATTTGATAACTTAAAAGATGAAAATTTGAAATATAAAGGGATTAGAGAATATAAAAAGTACCTCGACAAATGCTATAGAACACGAGGCAAAGCAGTCTGCAACCAAGGAATAGGAAGGCCACTCAGCCAAGCAATCAGCAAAAATTGAGATTTTCTACCCTGCAAGTCTGCAAACGAAAGTCTACAAGCGCCGACAGCCGGCGGCAAGCGGATTGAGGAAGAAATAGACCGGAAAAGAAATTTAGGGCCACGAGAAATGAGCTTCCGCCTGTGCTCTTTGGTTTGTTGTTCGACAAAAGAAAGAACGGGAAGACGAAGAAACGATTGCTGCACCTAAAAAGTGGCTGATTCATCATCATTCACGTTGATAATTGATTTAATAATGAGAAATTATAATGGGGAGGTGAGTGGTATAAATTTAATAAAAATTTAAAATTTATTGTTTTAAATGAGTAATTATTTAATTATTGATTAAATCAGGTAAAATTATAAAGAAAATCAAACAAATATATATATAAATATATAAATAAAAAAGAAAAAACTTTTTCCTCCTTTTCCTAGAAAAATGGTTCTCATTCCAATTGGGGTTAATTTTAGTATCAGTTGAGTTTTTAATTTTTTTGACCAGTTGAATCTTTTATTTTTCATAAATTCACACAAAAGGTCATTGTTGACGAATTCCATTAATATTGTCGTTAGTTTTAAAATTACCCTTTGTCAACAAGAATGACGGTTAGAAATGGCAGGCCAAAGAGGAGGGGGGTGTGAATCCTCCCATGTGTTGCCAGAAATGGGATTCACCTTCTCTTTTTTTATTGATGAAAATGGCAGTACAAACTAAAGCAAAGAGCCAAGCCGAACATTTTTCCTCCGCACCACTGGGGAAGGGCTAGACACTTATATGGTGAGATCTTAGGCAAGCAGTAAAGGCTCAGTATGGTTACAAACATGGTAGATCGGTTTGGTCTAATGGAAGCCAAATGACTCACATGGAACAGGGGTGAGTTTCCACTGACACTTGGATTGACACCTTTAGGTAAGATGAAGCTTGGGATTCGTATCACTATATTGGTCGTTACCTCTTTACAAGGTAAATTGATGTTGGCACTTTTTGCCGCCTTTTGTGGCAGCACAGGGAAAAGGAAGCTATCTTCCATGTTTGCCAGAAGTTGGCAGGAATGGTAGCCCCATGGATAAACTGTTGTTGCTACTATAAGAAATGGTAACCCCTTGGGTACTCCTACTTTTTGCCGCTAAAAACGATAGCATTCTGTTGCCATTTTTGGAAGCACTGGGAGAGTCTCCCCACGTTTGCCAAAAGAAAGGAAGGGGGTAGAGACATCTTTCCTAGTTTGCTGCCAGAAATGGTAGCAGCATGTTGCTGTTTCTAGCAATATAGAGGGGTGAATCCATATTTATCAAAACCGGACCGGACCGGCCGGTCAGATCAGAAAACCGGTGACTCGGCCAAGTGTCCGGTCCAGTTAACAATTGACTAACAATGCGCAATCGAACCGAAATTGACCCGACTGGCCCGGTAGGTTTTGCAAAGAACCGGTAACCCGAAAACTGAAGAACCGCCCCGGTTATTGCACATCAAGAAAATTTAGAACTTAATTGTCAATTAATATCTTTTAACATCTATTTTCACCTGATATCAACTTTTCATCATCGTTCTCTCGATGCAGTCTCGCCATCCAACAATCACAGGCCAAAAATTCCAATTCAAGGTGAATTACGTCTAAAGGATATTTATTGGTTTCATTTTCACTTGTGTGTAATGATATTTAATTATGAAATTATAGTAAAATTGACACTAATGGCAATTATTCATGTTATATTTGTCAAAAATAATTCAACGAGTTGATCGGAATTGACCCGCCGGTTCAACCACCGAGTCACCGGTTGAACAAATGAACCAATGACCCAAGTCCTAAGCCGGTTCAATGTCCGAGCCGGATCTAATAACTATGGGTAATCCCTCTATGTGTTGGGTGGCAGCATTCCCACAGCTAGTTGATTGTTGTAATGCTGCTGTTTTCGACCGTTATTCTTGTTTAGGGTAGGGTGTTTTCTTTTCATTTTTTTAAATTTTTTTATTATTTTAAACCTTTTATTTTTTTAATTCAAAAGGTTAATGAGTATAATGATAATTTTATTGGAAAGTTAATGGCAACATTGAAGACGTTAAAAAGAATTTTTCATGCTAATTTATAAAAAGTTAGAGACCCAACACGTCAAAAAAAGTTAAGGACCCATCTGATACTAAACACAAAGATTGGGGATAAAATATGAAATTTTCCCATAAAAATACTGGGGGTTGATATGGTGTAATGTTGCGTTGGGAGTATGTGACAAAGTTTATAAAAATCTTAGAGAAAATCAGGTAATATAGGTTAATTAGCACTATCTAATCTTAACCTTTCATATTTCTACGTTTTTCATCTCTAACCTTTGGAAATTGATGTTTTGACCACCAATTCTCATCTTTTTGACTCTATATATACTTTTGGACTGAAATGAATATAATACCATTCGATTTCAATTAACATAAAATGTAATAAATAACGAGTAAATAAAAACAAATAAATAAGATCATTAATGTTAGTAATAACATGTTGGAAGTAAACTTGATTTGGGTCAAACCAAAAACTTGTGCTAAAAAGTCTAGTGGAAAGAATTTTCTAGAAGAAGCCAAATAATCCACTAACTAGAAACTTTTTTTTGATAAGTCTTGGGAGATACTGTCACGCCCTTGCTATCTTGTCTAATATTATTCAGATACCTATATTCATTCGCGAAAGTTTTCATTTTCCATTTGGTTTTTGCATCGGCAACGAGGGGCGAGACATACTAAACGAGCAAGTTGTTTATTTTTGAAGAATCATTACAATGTTGGTATATAGTTTTATAAACTCTTCTTTGAGTTAGGAAAACTGAAACGACCTTATGGCTAATTACTGAATTTCTTTTCATATTTGGAAATACTTATAAGCCTTTCTTGTCTTTACCAATATCAGGAAGTACGTACCCAAACACTTTGCATAGTTACAACTAGATTTATAATAAGATGTAAAAAACACAGCAAGCTATGTCAATAAGCATATTTTATTAATTAGCTAGTCGAGTTAAGTGATTGAAAATCCTTTACATTGAAAATTCGGCTTCCAAACTGTATTAAAAGTATCATAATAACTTTTCTTTGTTACGTCTCTATCTACTTCTACTAATACGTAGTTTTTATCATGAGCTGCTATATGACTTTTAATATAGTTTTAGGCTTTTAGCGGGCTATCATTCATGAATATATTGATAAGGAAGTATAACAGTTTATTCCAAATATAGTATCAAAATATTTGTATAGCCCCAAGTTGCCTTCCTATTAGCTTCAAAAGTCTGCTTCCACATGCATAATCTTACACTCTCTACCAGGCTTCTTCCAACAACCGCTTACACCTCACATGTTCTTAGGTTTGACATCTACAAAAGTTGTAGGAAAGAGAGGAGTGAATACTTTCATATTCAATGAGTAACAAAGTATTTTGATTCACATGATGCAAGCTTTATCTTTAATTTAATGGTGTACGCGGATAATAAAATCATTTTCTTTCACAAAAGCAAGAAAATCTATTAATGTACAAGAGAGCCCCAAATCACTAATTAGACTACTACCTGTGATGCGCACAAGATTTATACTGATTCATCATGGCCATAGATAATTGAATAGATCCACAATCAAATTCTGGTTGACCCTGTTGGAATTTCCACATAGACCACAAAGAAATTACAAAGACAAGTCACCATATTATTCATTACCCACTTCGGTCTCATTCGGCGGCTCCTAGTATAGGGAAATACCACATAGCATAGCACTAGCAAACCAAAACGAGTAGAGTATCAACTAGTGATAAATACTAGAAACGAATCTTTTTGTTCAAAGTGATGCATAATCAAAAATAAGATACCAAAATCATTGAAAATTATTGCTAAATATAAAAAGGAAATCAAAACCCAAGTTACCCATCCCTTTAACTTATTTTCCCAAAGATTGTTTGAATTGTTCTAAATCGAAAAATGTCTTCAAAATCTTAATATTTCTTAATCAAAGTTGCCTTCGAAGTTGGATTTTTACTTATATCTTTGATTAGATATTTGGTAAGAGAGAAATATATTATATGATGGGAAGGGAAAGATAAGTGTAGTGTTGGGAGAAAGTTTTGGTGAATTTCTCTATCATTTAGCCTTTTTATAGCTATTAAATTAATCTAGAATTTAATTATCTTTAATTAGCCTTTGAATTCCACTAATTACAAAAGTAACATGTGTCATTTAAAATGGCAAATTTAGCACTATGTATTTAGAGGATGATATGCTAAACTTTGGTCATTCATTTAGCACTCAAGAAATCATTATGGTTTATATTGTCTTGTAAGTAAATCACTATACTTTGAGTCATATTGCTCGAGGTCCTTTCATTACCCAAGTTGCTAAAATAAGTCTAAATCTTAAAATTTTAACTTAACTTAATTAACTAATATGTTTATAAAATTTGTCTAATTATCATCATCAATGAAGTTTAACACATTTGAAACTCATTGATCTAGAATTAAAATTTTCAGGATGTTACAGATACTCCCTCTGTCTCACAAAGATATTCCCCTTTTATCTTTCACATAGATTAGAAAAATATCATTTAATATTATTGAAAATGTACAATTTAACAATATATTTCCTAATATACTCTTTGATTTATTTAATATTTCACTTTAGTTGTTCTTTGTTGTTAATTACCATTAACTAGAAATGATGCTATATTAGAAAACTAAAAAATTAAATTAGGAAAATGGAATATAATTTGGGACGAATACAGACGTGTGCTCTTCCGATCTCTTTTTGAGACAAAGAGAGTATTTGTAAGAGGTATTTTTAGATATTTGTGTAATGGATAAATATCTAAGATATTTGTGTGAAGAATTCTAGATGATGAATTGTAACCATTGTATTAAGAGAATGATAGTAAAATTTTAGTCATTGGTTTAAGGAGGTCCTACTAGCATAAATAGGGGTGATATGTCTATTTTGTATGAAGTGAAATAAGTGAAAGAAAGTGCAGGAGTTCTTTGTAATACTTGTTCCATCTTCCACTATCAAATCAATTGTTCCCTTCTTGAAAGCCTTTCAAGCATTCTTTCTAAAATTAAGTTTCATATTCCAACGTAATATTCTAATACCCATATTGATTTTTTTATCCTATATAATTGCATATATGCACATTACGTGGATACATATAGCTATATGGCGTGCATACTTACAACCCCGTGAGATGTGCATACTTATAGCCACATGTGACATAAAGGTACACATAAGAGCACTTATATGGGTGTGAAAATTTTTAAACGATATTGAACTTTTTTTTGCTTTGATTTTAATTTGAAAAAAAGCAACCAAATCACATCATTATTGTGTTTTTATATATTTATATTTTGCTAACTTTTCTCAGCAATTAGAGGGTATTATAGTTATTTTTAGTTTAAAAGGGTAGATAATCAAGCATCATATGTTTTTTATATTGTTCATAGGTATCGTCCTCAAGAAGAACCTTGCCAAGATTATGATTTAGGAGCACCAACCCCCGAGTTATCCTTCTTCACGTCCCCTATAATCATGTTTTATTTTTTCATTGAATGACAATTTTTGTTTAAATTACTCAGTGAATAACTAGTGTTTTGGTTTACTTTGAATACATAATTCTAATCTATCCACTACACTAAATCTCAGTTAATCGAATCTATGATTGATTCGATTACTTCAATCCCTAATGCTTCAGTCTATTTTTTTTCCGTTCAAATTATCTCCATTCATCATTAGAATGGAACTATCATCGTTTTAATCCATAATCTGGGTTGTGGTTCTTAGATCGGAAGAGCTTCCTTTTTTCTTCAATCATTCAACAATTTCCCCTCAAATTTCACACACGTGTGCTCTACTATTTGTGGCTTTTTTTGGTTTGTGCAAAACCCATAATGATGTAGAGATCATGAAGCATAATTTCCTTGATGCATGGAAAAGCCAAAGCTAAAGGCACTCAGAAAAGGCTCAACAAAGAAAAGAGAAAAGACTTCAAAATCATTGTTGAAGAGGCTAAGCTCTACATATTTGGATACTATTTAAATTTCTTTTCATTTACATAATATATGTCAAAATGGCCAGACTGATACAAACTCCAATAATTATCTTTTTACTGGATAATGCGTTTAGTAACTTATTATGACAATTTAATTTAGACTACATAATTGATATCGTTGTGTCACGCCTCCAATTTCATTTTCATATTAACTCCAAATATTAGTAGCGGAATCGTTTAACAGTTCAAAATCAAGAGCGGGACTATACAAATACAATTCAAAATATCGAGGTGTTTTCGCTGCGCACTCTAATGATTAAATATTCTGTGGGCTACCCACAACAAAACCCTGGTCACCTGCTGAAGTCTCGATTACATACATGTATTTTCTCCATCTTTGGGACGATCCGGCAACAGAGCTATTAAGCCCAATACCTATAAAATTATAGAAGATTGGAGGGTGAGTACAAAAATACTCAGTGAATAACAACATGTATTAACCCACGCAAAACAATACAGAAGAGGATATTTTTTTGCACAAAGAAGGTCATTCACAAAGATTCAGAGATTCGATGATACAAAGCCTGGACATATCACTAGTTTAGCTTCCACCCGTAAGCCATACAATTCAATAACATATCAGAATGGCCGAGACCACATAGCAGGGCCATAATACCATAAAACAATTCAGATAGCAGAGCAAACGAGTATATAGCGTCACTAGCGATGGCTAAGAGTAAAGAACAATCATTTATCCAAGAACAAGTGTGCACACTTAAGTATCGAATGCCAAATCAATACAATAGACATATAGAAAGCAATTACAATCAACTATTGAACAAAGATAATTGTGGGATATATGATTCGAAGGGGGAGAGCCAAGACATCCGTTACTCACAAGATAAACATGATTTTCAAAGAGAGAGAGAGAGAGAGAGAGAGAGAGTTAATACACGTGTTACCCACCTCAAATATTCTTTGAATAATTCCAAGTGGAAAACGCCTTTAAAGCCTTAAAATTCTTCAATTAAAGCTATTTATTAGGTTATAATCTTTCTATATATGATAAAGACCTTTTTTCTAGAGACAAATATGTATTTTAGTGAGTTTTTGGGGTTATTCTTCATCCTACCATAGCGGTGAACGAATTTGGAAGCTTTTTGGGAGAGAGAGAATTGTTTGTTGCTTTGGGGAGTTTGAGGACCAATAGGCCTATATATGATAGTTGGAATTGAGTTAGTTTTAATAAAATTTGGATTTCACCAATGATATTGCGACACGTGGCACAACCTGACGCCGTACACCTTGCGAGGCTGTGTGGCTCAATGTGGATCATTCATTTATTGCTCGAGAAATCCTTGTACTTTGTGTTGCCTTGTAATTAAGTCCATGTACTTTTATTTATGTCAATCAAGAACTACTATCTTTAATTGACCGCAAATCTTGAAGTCTTCTAATGTGATTCAAGCGATAGTTTCCAAATTAATGACCACGTAGCACAATTGGGGGGTTAACTTTTTGGGGATGTTACACGTTGTGTGAAAGTTAGATCTTCTTCCAATTTTCATTTGATTATTCAAACGTATAAATATGGATAAGGGACCAAACTGAGGTTTAATTGATAATATTACTAACAATTGCCAAAAATACCATGTTATGATAAAAAGAATATTATTTCTCTTAATAATAAAATAAGAAGGGAAAGAAAACTTGATAGTATTATTTCAAGCCAACTGGTTTGTGCAAGATAAATTTTGTGAACAAATTGACATATAGTATTATTTCAAGTTGAAATAATTCGAAAATTTGATGCAAAATAACACTATCTCATCTTTATGTTTTTTTTTTCATTTTGATACATAAAAAGCCTTTGTGGTTGTTTGTTTTAACAATATAATAATAATAATTCCTCAGTAGATTCTAATTCAAATTATGTATGTCTCTAGTCAACAAATTTCTGTACTGATTACTAGATTCTACCAATCATTCTTTTCCCGGTCACCATGACCATCATTTTTCCCCTTTTCATATTTTGAATATGAGATTATTTATGTTGTTGGTAACCTTGTAGAAAGGCTAAAGAATCAAGAAAGTGAAAATCTAAAGTTGAATTCTCAAAGTAGGAGCATCATGGTTGAGTGAAGCAATAGTGAAATTGATAGATGTGGAGATTTGTCTTTAATATAAATTAGTATTTTCCAAATTTTCAATAATTTGCAAAATTATCATTGATTAAGAGAAATGTGCTTTATTTTTTTTCTCTTTGTCAACTATCGTGTTTTGATGCGATTATGTTGACTACAAAATTTTTTCCGTGTTTTGATTATGAAGTTTGCCATAATTTAAATGGAATACTTATTTGATCTACATATTAATAAGTGCTCATAATTTCTCTATACATTTCATGAATTTTGATAATTTCTCTATACAGTTGGTGAATTTTGATATAATCTTTTTTCTTTATAAATTACAGTATGTAGATATTTATATTTTTTATTGATAAATTTGATTTAAGTAGAAATATGGAATTTAATTGGCTCTTGCTGAATGATTATTAGCTCTTGATGGAAGATGACGAGTGTATTATAAGCCTTACTAATAGTGATTGTAGAAGGTGTGGACGTTTTTGGTGATAGAAATGGATGCATATATTTAGTCGTGGAAAGCCAAATGTGTAACCCATATATTATAACTATGAGTTTTGATTAAATTTTCTCCTTTAAATATTTGATCATTGGCCCTATTAATTCAATTAATATATACTTGTATGTTTAGATTTTTTTACAAAGGTACGAATGTTGATTTATCATGCGACTACCAAATAGATATACTTTTACCATTTTTCTACCTATGCAACACACGAGACTAGTTATTGAGTTTAATTAAATTTATTTATTTATTTATGTTTTCTTTTATAGTAGTAGTTAGAGAAAAACTTCAGTGCTTCAAGAATACCGAACTCGCTACTCTAAGCCAACGAGAATGCATATGTGGGTTTTAGGGTCTCAATTTATTATTTTTTGGCACTCAGATTGTTTTTTTTTTAATTTAAAATATTTAGGAAATTCTTATGATTGAAATTTTAGAATAATTTCTTAGTATATATATTTTTTAAATAAGACCACACTGTGGGAATTTATTAAAAACTACACAATGTACAGCCTCACCTGTAGGACAAAGAGGCCTGACTCACCTCTCGAACAAAGAGGCCTAAACAAACAAGGATAAAGAACTAATAGATGGCCCAACACATCAAACTAACACAAATACACGCAAGAGGCCTAGCAAGCCCACCAACTGGGTGAAGGCCTGCCAACAAATGGTAAAAGCACTCCGGCTTCAGGCCCAAAACAAAACAACCAACAACCTTGGCCACCATGGCCCAAAATACACAGAGATAAGAAATACAGTCCAAGCAATGTCCAAACTTCATGCGTCCAAATAGAATTCTGTTCCATCCCTCTTCATCCCAACTTTCTTCAAACTTTTCTTCAGTTTCCATCCTCATCCTCATCAAAATTCAGCCTTGCATGGGCTCTAGCAGCCAATAGTGATGAGAGTCGTGCAAGGATAAGCGCATCATGTTTATTGAGATGTTCTAAAACTAATTTTCTGCCCAGAAATTTCCGCGGGCAGTGGGGTTGTTGACAGGGGGCAGAGCTCATTAAGGCCCAGTACGATCTATAGACCGCAGTAAACCTTGGGCTGGCCGGCTAACTTTCAACCTGAACCGCACTGAGATTCAAAACCAAGAAACTCACATACAGTCCAAATATTCTTTTTTCTATGTTCAAAATATTTTAACTGGTATCTTAGACCTAAAAATCAGTTGGGCCATCCAAGTTTAAGCCTTTGGTTAAGTCTTAAATTCATGTGTCCAATCCTCTTTTATAAAGCAAGCCTTTAACTCCCTTTACTTCATAAGCCAATGTGGGATGTCTTAAATTCATATATCAAATTCTCTTTTATAAAACAGGCCTTATCTCTCTTTACTTCATAAACCAATGTAGGATTAACATTTTTAATTTTTTAAATTTATTATTATTTTTTTATAAAATAAAAAATTTGAGTATTGGTTCTGATATTATAAACTAATGTGAGTGATGGAAAATAGAAATGATAGCTATGGTGACTTTTTCCCCATAATTTTCGACCGCACTAAACAAATTTTCTGGCTCCGCCCTTGGTTGTTTAGCCGACGTGAATCGGAGGTCATGAGCAATATCCATCAAAATGCCAGTTGGAATAGTCGGAGATCAAGGATGTGCCTATTTGCTGGTTCTCTGCAGTGCGAATTCTTCTAAGAGTAATTTCGAAACAGCAGGTAATCCATCTTAACTTTGCATTCAACAATGTCTTTTACTGGGTCTTCTGCATCCAAATGAAATTTATCTCCATGAAAACATTAAATATGGACCCTCGGTTTGCTAGTTGGTCCCTCAAAACATTTCTTCCCATAACCTTCAAAACCAGCCAAGGGGAAGGGGAGCGTTGTGTCAGCGGGAAAATTAGGGGGGTGGAGATTTTCAGTTAGGTCCAAATTTGGCCCTTCCATGTGGTTGTAAATATTCCAGTGAGAGGATTTTCAAATGGGATTTCTTATGGTTCAGTAATGGTATTTCAATTTTGCTGGTGTTTGATAAAAAAATAAGGATTCTGGTTTTGGAAGCAAGCAAATCAGATCGGTAGTTGAGATTGAATGGGTCCAAAATAGGGCAGTTTGATGAGGATTTCAATGAAACAGATCCACAACTGTGATTCAATGCAGATCAACGTGGGTTAAAAAAGAGTGAGAGTTAGACCCTGTCAGTCAGATTCTCTGTGATATTCATAAAGAGGGTCATGGCTAAAGAGAGGATCAGGGTCCACCAGGAAACAATGTGTTAATTTCTGTTGTAATGGTACTTGACAAAAGACAACAAATGAAGAACCTTGTGATCAAATTAGTTTCCAAGGCTTCCAAAGCAATTTGTTTGGGCAGAGGATTCCCAAGAAACTAACAGGAAGACTAAGCAATTCTTTTTCTTTTCTCAACTTCTGCATTTTTTTTCTTTTCTTTTTTTTTTTTTTTTGATTTTTTTCCCCAAATACCTTCCTCTTTTTTTTTCATCTTTTCTATTTCTTTTCGTTTTCTTCTTCTTTTCTCTTCTTCTTTTTGCCTATAAACTTGCAAGATTTAGAATAGGTATAAATACCATGACTGAACGAGATTAATTGAGAAGAATAGTAGGATAGCAGACTTCTTTCTGGCACAGCAATTTGGGTACACAGTCAATCTTTGCAGTTGATTCATTTTCATTGCGTTGTCATGCTTTCCATCTTTCTATTGTCAGGCCTCCAATTCTCGAAGTACACGCATCTGCAATTAAATCAAACCAAACAGACGCAAGCAACAAACATGTACAGTGCGAATTAGTGCAATTTGGGCTGTGCAAACGGGTTTCGGTCCCGGGTTTTTGAAGGACCAAGACCGGACCAAACATCTTCGGTTCAGTCCCGGTCTCGGTCCTAAAAATGGCAAGCCCAAACGGTTTCGGTCCCGGTTCGGGCTCGGGTAATAATTCGGTTTTCTTCGGGCTTTTCCGGGCTAGTGAAAAAAATTTTCTATAGACTTCGGAACGTAAAAACACATATAAACAAAGTTTATAATAAACAAATAAAAGAGCTTTATATGCAATAAAAGTATTAACATGCCTCTGTAAGGTAGAAGAATTAGACTTACTTGTATTTCTCATTTTTTTATTTTAACAAATTTAAAATTATTAAATATTTGAAATATATATCCTAAATTGGAAAATAAATGTAAAAATCATAAATATTATATATACTTTATAATTTTAATAATTTTACAATACAATTTTGATATTTTCAAAAGATAAAAGATAGATAATTCTTACTTCATTATACATTTATAGGGATTAAATATTACAAAAATGATGTAATTGTCAAAAATAAATAACACTTACAACTCAAAATAAAAACAAGAAAATCAATTTCACATTTTTTACTAATAAGAAAATCACTTGAATAAATGAGAAGATGTATAAGCACAAATTCTACACGTCTATATATAAATATATTTATATATATTATATAATAATAGCATGTAACTTAAATAAAGTCAATAAACATATTTTAAATTCGAACAATTTTTTTTAACAAAATCCTTACAATGTTGGAAATTCTAATAACATTATATATTAACACAATTATTCTTG
>CAVNYN010258824.1:3755-19605 GCA_963692815.1 Nyctanthes arbor-tristis
CCCCCCCCCCCCCCCCCCCCCCCCCCCCCCCCCCCCCCCCCCCCCCCCCCCCCCCCCCCCCCCCCCCCCCCCCCCCCCCCCCCCCCCCCCCCCCCCCCCCCCCCCCCCCGCTCCCCCCCATTGTAAGCTACCGGAATGGCAGCAAACACTGCCATTCTCGGCAGTCAAGAGCTGCCGTTCCGACAGTGAAACCCCCACCCCTTTCATTTTTTTTCTTTTTGTTTTTAAATTTTTTTATTTTGAAATTCTTTTTTTTTTTAAATTTAGAGGATAAGGATATAAAGGTAATTTTATCAACTACTTAACAAAATTTTGGATGAATTCTGTCAATAGAGACCTTTTGGGCGCATTTATGAAAGGTTGAAGACCCAGAGCGCTAAAAAAAAAAGTTAGGGACCCAAGCGATTCTAAGTGCAAAGGTTGAGGACGATATGTGAAATTTACCCAAAAATAATTTATTTCAATTATTTAATTAAAATCGACCTGATGTTACTCTTAGCTTTTTCGGTTCGATGACGGGTCCAGTCTTCTAAACATTTGTGAATACTGAAATCAATCCAAAAAATAATCTGACGGTGTGAAATAAAGACTGATACGGTTCACCGGTTTACAATAAACTTTTTTCAATAGTGATCAATTAAAGTTTTGAACTTTTTGGAATCTTAATCCTTAGTCCTTTTCACGAAATAACTAATGTGTGATTCCTTTTCTATACCCAAAAACATATTTTCAATAGCTCTTAAAAAAGAATAAAATTTCAACATTTTTTTAAATGGTAAAGATAAAAAAAATATAAAATCTAATGTTTTTTTTCCATATTATTTTAGGTAAAAATTAATTTATTTCAATTATTTAATTAAAATCGGTCATATGACCTTGACTGTTTCCTTTTCCTGTCCAATGACCGGTCTGATTTTCTGAATATTTGCGAATACTATAATCAATCTGAAAAATAATCTGACGATGTGAGATAAAGAAAGATACGGTTCACCAGTTTACAATAAACTTTTTTCAATAATGATCCATTAAAGTTTTGATTTTTATGGAAATTCAAAGCCCAAAAAACCAAGGCCTTATTATGCATAATTCTTCTCGATATGACTTAATATATGTATACATACTCAATTCTTTTCACTAAATAACCAATATGAGATTCCCTTTCTATACCCAAAATCATATTTTCAATTGCTCCTAAAAATGAATAAAATTTCGACATTATTTTAGGTAAACATTAGTTTTGTTTTCAATTATTTAATTAAAATCGGTCCGATGACATTGAACTGTTAGCTTTCCGATTTGATGACATGTCTGATTTTCTAAATATTGGTAACTAGTGGAACTAATCTGGAAGCAATCCGACACTGTCAGATAAATTGATATCTAAAATTAAGAAAATCGATCGAAAATAAAACTACTCAAGATAAGAAATGGAAAGTTTAAATTTAAAGGGAGAGAAATTTGAGAAAGTTTTTAAATAGAATGAGTTCTATTAGAGGAATAAAGGAAAATGTGGATAAAGAAAGCGAGATATTTTTGGATAAAATGAAATCTGATTTTGTGATTGAAAATAAAAATTCGAAAAATAGTGATAATAATAAGCTAAATCAAACACATCTATAAATAATATAAAAAAGGGAGATGAAAAAAAAAAAAGAAATGAAAGATTAAAAAGGGGGAAATGAAAAATAACAAAGGGAATCAATAAATTGGCAATAAATTAAAAAGGTAAATAAAATTAAAAAGTAAAATAAAAATGAATAGCCAAGATTAGGATATGAAATCATTGGCCAAAATAAAACATCCCGATTTACCAAGTGAAATGCGTGAGAAAATATAAAATGGAAACTATCATACTTTTATATAATAATATATAAAAGGGAAATTGAAAAAAAAAAAAAGGAAATGCAAGATAAAAAAAGGAATCAATAAATTGGTAATAAATTAAAATGGTAAATAAAATTAAAAAGTAAAATGGAAATGAACAGCCAAGATTAGGACATGAAACCAATGGCCAATATAAAACATCTCGATTTAGCAAGCGAAATGGGCGGGAAAATATAAAATAGAAACCATCCTACTTTTATGCATATATATATCTATTGTAAACATAACACAAATTAATCTAAACTATTTATTATTAATAATTAATAATAATATAATATATTAATAACAACAGCTGGTATAACACTATACAGTAGATGCCGACTGATTAAAGTGTAGGAAGAAAAGGAGAACGTGAGAAGGTTTGATGGAAGAGGCGAGAAATGAAGAAGCTGAGGACGGATAAACAACCATGTGTGGTTTTTTTTAGCTAATGCGGGAGAAAAGCCTCCTTTCGATCGACAATAATTATATATATGTATATATGCATATACTAGTAACGTACATGCGATGCATGTATTTTGTTTCATCGTTAGTATAAATCCATGTAGAATTTGTTATGTAGAATATGTTAGTGATTTTTATTTGGTTTAATAAGAAATTAAATTAAAGAACAATCATAGACAAATTTGAAACTTGATAATTACATATAATACAAGCTAAAATGAGTGCATTCTGAACCAAATGAGCTGTTAAAAGTTCACATCAACTTAAAATTGGAAACTAAACTAGCAAGTTCCAACTAAGTAAGCTAAAAAACAAAAGTAAATATACATGGATAAACCTTGGATCAAAGCATGGATGTAGGTCCAAATATTGAAGCCCACAGAAAAGCATGTATGGTAGCAGAATGGGGTTTTTGCAAATGAGGGATCCTTGGCATTCAATTGGAAAATACAATACAAGCATTCTAATATATCTTTTTCAAGCAACAGTCATTTCACATTTTGGGCCGTAAGGAGCTGCTAAAAATGCACAAACAATTCTAGCTTAACAGTGATACTTTTTAAGCAAAAAGAAAGAAAATAATTCTGGCCAACACCAAAAAGTTTCAAATACATGTTTAGAAAAGCAAAGTTACGCTCCAAACACAAATGCAAAGTATACGTAGCAAGGTTAACTATAATTTCTTAAAAGAAAAAAATAGAGAGAGAAGTAGAAATTTGACCGAATGTCAATTTCTCAGATTCTTTAATCTCTACAAGACTCCCAAAGATTAGGTAGATAGTAAAAAGGGCTTTTTCATTGAGAGAGGAGAAACGCACGGAATACTAATAACTTATAGATAAAAATGTAGAAATATCAATTAAGGGACTAATTCAGTATTATAAAATTTATTATGTAGGGGTAGCTTTGTTGAAAACTATTTCTCCTTTATATTCCCTTTTAGTTATAGTAGCATATAATGGATAATAACTCTTGAAGAATAATTTTGGAGTAAAGAAATTCTTCTCTAAGTTCGTTTTTTCCCTTCCCCCATTCTTTGGGGGAATCAAGTGTAACCATTGAAAGATGTTTTGACTATAGTGATCATCAAATATTTTAATGTAACAAGACACCCGTTGCTATTTACAGTAACAAAAAATGGAATTAAAATAGTATAGCTACATCACATATTCTTGGGTTAAATATATTTACTTAAATTGAAGGTACTCTCAACCAAAAGACCGAACATAGAGAACCAAGCCCTATATGTGTTGGATTTGTTTAAGCGATATAATCAATTTTCATATATAACAAAAGAATGGTTTCAGTTTCAGTGGACCAATTTCTAAACACACAGCCCTAGTACTTTCATAGGTGTTAACTAATCTTGCACTTTGTGTCTTCATATTAAAACCCAAAGGGAAAACATCATAATTATTCAGCCTTACGCTCTTCCGATCTCCCTAATTCCAATCTAATCATGGGAAAGAACAGACAAAAAACAAAAAGTTTGGCCACTCTACCTTTTACTGCACAGCCGCAAAGCTCATAGGAATCTCCAAATTTGCAGCAAAAAAGATACCTAGGAAAAAAATTATGCAAAAATAGATGACTCAATTGCCTGCAATATGGAGGAACCAGATCGGAAAAACCAAAGAGAAGGAAGAAGCAATAAACTGAGAACGGTGAGCAGTTTAATTCGCTAAGACGATGAGAAACGCGTCAGGAATGGAGAAAAGGAATCGATTTGGGGGTTTTCTGCTGTAAGGGAAAAGAAGCCAATTTGGGGGTTATCTGGGGAGCGGTGTGGGCTTAGCAACCTTTAAAAAAAAAAGGAAAAAAAGAAGAAAAGAAGAAGTTTATGGGGCAGTGTGGGCCTAGCAATCTTAAAGAAAATTAAAAAAAAAAAAAAAGAAAAGAAGTTTCTGGGACGGTATGGGCTTACCAAACTTTTAAAAAAAAAAATTGAAAAGAAAAAAGAAAAAAGGGTTTATTGTTGATTTGAGAAATAGTCTTACATATAATAGAGATATATATTATTATATATAAAGAGGAATAGCCTCCTAAGCAGTTTGGGCAGAAAGATTTAGTTTCCATTTCTGGAATTTTTCTTTTTTTTTCTCCCCTTTTTTTTTGAAGTGCAATTACAATCTGCATTATGACAGTATAAGTGCATATATATATATATATATCCATTTGAAACACAGCACACATAAATCAACAATAGAAATTAAACTCATATACAGGAGACTACAAACTATATATAAAATGTAGATAAACCTCACATGGGGATTCTTTTTTTCTCCCCCTTATTTGCAGCTGAATGTGGCAACTTGCTAATGAGTTCCGTATTGAATGGGCTTAACCACGCGGTTTGTGGGTTTAAATTGAGGGTTCTTTAAATTGTGTGGTTCAAACTCGAGACCTTCTACCCAGAATTCAAGCATCCTAACTACTAAAACACAATTCGAACCACCACAACTACATGTAAATCTAACCTTCAATAAAAATGGATAATAATAAATTTAAGAAACAAAAAAAAAAAAAAAAAGAAAGAAAGAAACAAATAAAAAAAAAATTGATCTCCTAAAATCAAGTAACATTATAAAGGTTCAGTTACAAACTTGAATTGCTAAGACTGTGGACGAATTAAATAGAATTATTCATTGTCCTACTAAAATCTCGCCCTAGGAAATCAAATACGCATGTACCCAACAAATGATTAAAACCACAAGAAATTCTTCCATCGAAAAATATATAAGATGACCAACTAAAAATACATACAGAAGATCCAACTATCTAATAAAAAAGCTTGAGAGTAATAAATTTCTGGGATGATGTGGCTAAATGAGTACATGAAAATAAAACTCAATAAAATAAATGAATAACCCCAAAAAAAGCCCTCATTCTGATGAGATCAAAGTAATCCACAAATCCCTATTCTTAGGATTCAAAGTGTTAAAGCTTCGAGTGCAACAAAAATTGTAACGATGGTGAAGTTGTTGAGAAGAACAAAGGATTCGACAATAAAAACTCAAATAAATTGAAAAAAATTGGGAACTTGTCGAGAGGAACAAATAATATAAAGATTAATATTACGTAACATAAGGAAAACCTAAATTAAAAAAAAAAAACCTAAACCTAAATCCCTAAAATTATGTATCATACTATCAATAAAAGTGTGAATGTAGACGGAATTGGAGCATCGAAATGGGTTGGTCAAATTGAAAAAGAGTTCCCAGCCACATCACGTTATCCTTTCTAACTCAGCCTGCCAAGTTTGAAAAGAAGATTAGATAAATTAAGGCAAAACGAAATAAATTAAAAGAGAAATTTCCATGAATATTGAAAGAAAATGAAGGGGGGGGGGTGTGAATCTCAGAGAAAGAAGGGATTGTAATCTTGGAGCGTGAGTTTCTCTCATATTGTTTATCGAGTAAAACATCAAATAGGCCAAGAGTGGAAGGTTGCCAAATAAATAGGCCCAATCTAGTAGGTAACATCAGCTGTGACATCACTGTGGATTAGGTGGGAAAGATAAAAAATTGTGCTTGTGACGCCAGATAAATCATTTCAATTACGCCCACCAAACTCTTTTTTAATATATATATATATATATATTGATACATCGTTACAATACAATCTATTATGGAGTGTGGTAACACTCTTCTCTATTTAGTAACAGAAGTTTAACTAACAATTTAACTTCCTTTTTGTGCATGTAATATATCTCAAATGTTATTTACAAGCTGAACCATACAAACCCTGTTGTCAGCATATAAATTATATTGCGCAGACTCTCTCTCTCTTTTTTATTTTTTTATTCGACCTTTTTTTTAAATTTTTATCATTTCAAAAACTTTATAATTTTTTTTTTTTTGGGTAACACATTTTCAATGTAATAGGGGGTGTGATAACACTCTTATCTATTTAGTAAGAGAATTTTACCCAACAACTTATCTACTTCTGTGTTACATCATGGCTGCATTAGTAGCAACCGAACTCATTAAGAATGATCCCACACTTATAAAAATTTATTCTCACCATATAAAAGTTCATTGTAAGGCTTTTCTGACCTTCCCGAAACTCTACGCGTATGGCATCATATTTGGTAACATGCCTCCCTATCATTTACAAGCAACATAAAAAAAAGTGTGTCTATACCATTCTTGCCAAAACATTTTTTTGTGAAAATTGTGTTTAGAAGCTGTCGATTAAAGAGGATGATGACTACTAATTATAGGCACAATAGCCATAGGAGGGAAGACTAGGAAACAGACAAAGAGGATGACGATGAATCGCAAAAATGAATAAAATCAACAAGGTGAAAAAACGATAAGAGTCCCACAAAGAGAGGAATTACGTACGTGAAATTGATGATAAGCCATTAATTATCTTTATTTTTTTAAAAATCTGTTATAATTAAAGATATCGGATCATATTTAAATTGCAATAGAATCAGTTACACTTGCTATAAAGTGGATAATAAAAAATAAACATTACAAAATTAAAACAAAATTAAAAAAAAGAAAATATTTGAAATGAGAATGGCACATTTCATACACTAGAGGCAAAAAAGCAAAGTTCCAAAAGAGGAGGGGCAAAAAAAAAAAAAAAGGACTAACCAAAAGGGAGTTAAATGTCTAATTTTCTTAATTCAAAATGAGCTAATAAAATGTACAAGAACCTTATAAAGTTGGCCTTTGGATTAAACAATAAAATTCGATTTACATAAATTTCATGAAATTGGACCCGAAATTATAGGCTTTGAACTTGAAGGAATTCTGAAGTTTCAATGTGAAGTATGAACTAACAATATATTGAAATATAAGTTCATGTCAAGGTACCTGATTAAATGCTCACGACTTCAAAATGAGCTAAATTACATTTTGGAATTTACTTTTAACCTTGAGATTTGATAAAAGAAATTTCTAGATGAGGGCGAGACATTAGATTATTTCTGTGACCAATATCTCAATTAAATAATAAACAAATAGGTGGTAGCAACACAATTTAATTAACAAAATTTATCCGAATTAAGTTTTTCATTTATGAAAATTTCGATTGCTACAACCCTTTCCACTTAAAAATTAATTTCGTCCATGAAATTTAGCTTACTTGTTCTGAAGAGTTCCAGATCTTCCTTCAACATATCCTCCTCTCTTTCCCAAGTTGCCTCTTTTGGACTGTACCTACCTCACTGGATCTTAACCAATGGAGCTGCTTGGTTTCTTAGCACATAAACTCTTCAATCAAGAATAGCCATTGGAGCTTTTTCATAGGTCAATTTTTTCTGAACATTCACTGATTGAACATTAATTACATGGCTTAGGTTAGGGACCTACTTCTTAAGCATAGAGAACACGTCATGCACCACTGAAAGTTCTAAAGGCAAGGCAATATGCTACATTTCCAATCCATTCCAAAATCTCAAATGGTCCAATGAAACCCCTTCTCCCAAAATGGAGTACACCTTTCATTAGAGCTACTTTAAAAAATACTATTTCCCCGACCTGAAACTTGATATCCTTCTTTTTCTGGTCAGCATAACTTTTTCTGCCTATGGTAAGCCATCTTACTCCTCGATCTTATCTTTTAGATGTCTTGAAATGTTTTCTTAACCAATTGAGGTCCCAACATCTTTTGTTTACCAACTTCATCCCAATAAATCAGTAAACGATAGTGTCGACTATATAAAGCTTCGTAAGGGGTTCATACCAATGGTTGACTCGAAACTATTTTTATATGCAATCTCGGCCAACGGCAAGTGTGTTTCCCGATTTCCACCCAAATCTACGACACACGCCCTCAACATTTCCTCGGATATCCAGATAGTTCGTTCGAACTGTCCATTAGTCTGAGGGTTATAATTTGTACTGAATGTCAATTAGTACCCATTGCTGACTGAATTGACTTCCAAAACTTTAAAGTAAATCTCGGATACTTAATAGAGATCGGCACATCGTGAAGTCTTACAATTTCTCTGACATAAAAACATGTAAGCTGATGTAAGCCTAAGGTTCATGTGAATTGGTAGAAAACAAACAGATTTCTTGAGCCGATCCACAACCACCCATATATCATCATACTTACTGACTTGGGTAAACTAACCACAAAATTCATAGCAATGTTCTCCCATTTCCATTTTGGTATTTCCAAAAGATTAAATAATCCTAATGGTTTTTGATGCTCAACTTTCACATGCTAGCACACAGTACACTTTAAACAAACCTTGCTATACTTCTTTTCATATTTCTCCACCAGAAAGTATTTCACAGGTCCCGATACGTCTTAGTTTCCACCTAGGTGTGTAGTATAAGGAGCATAATGAATTTCAGCTAAGATCTCATTCCTAAACTCATTGTTCCTTGGTACACAAAGAAACTTAAGAGCTTGGTCAGTAGATATCTCAAATCCTTTACTCTTTCTAGTCCCTACTCCAACTCTTCTTTTCCAAAAACCAATCATTTTTCTATGCTACTACAGTTCTATCTCTCAAATTCGGTTTAACTACCAATGTTTCCAACATTGCCCCTTTTTGACTTGATGATGTAATAACCTCGATTCTTAAATTCTAAAAGTCCTAATCAACTAACTTGTACAATACCCAATGCAGATAACTAATTTATATTCATTCTACTCAAAACGTTCGCGACCACATTAGCCTTATCCGGATGGTATAGGATAGTGCAGTTGTAATTCTTTACCAATTCCAACCACCTTCGTTGACATGCCCCACCCCAAGTAACTCTATTTTACTTGGAGAGTAACATGCACTGATGATAGAACCTAACTAGAAGTTAGAATATACCGCCAAGGCTCATAGACTTACTAATGATACTTAGAAAGATTTTGACATCATCTCACATATTTTATGAATAATCCATCCCACATGATTTACTAACTACAAAACTCTTACTCAAAAACAACAATTAAAGGCTTCCATGACACGGCACACTAAGTTCAAATGTAGACATATCATACGTAGCTAAATTTATATAAAAACTAGAATCGGCACGTGCGTTGCACGTGTCACTGATTTCACGCTATTTTTATTTTCATGAGTAAAGTTCATCATAAATTAGAATTCAAAAATAGCTTAAATATTCGTTATTCCTGTAATTATCCCCATATAAGTGACATAGAAAGAAACAATAATCAACCAGTGCTAAAACTGAACAGTTAAATACAAAATGATGCACAAAAAACAGAAGTATGATATAGAATTATCCGAGTCTCTTTGTAGAAATTGTGACGAAGATTCATCCAGAGTTGCAAGGGAAAAAGGCTTCTATAAAACAAAAAGGGTAAAAAAAATTTGTTAACAGCATTGATAAGATATAATTAAACACCATATTGTGTAAATAGAAAATAGTAGCAGGTTAGGATGGAAAAAGAAATAATAAATTAGGAAAAAACCACTTACATTATTAACTCATTAATTACTAATGCATAACCAAAATGCCATATTATCTGCATTTCAACATCACAAAATCAGTACAATGAGAGGAACTCTTTTCAAATTTACAATCAATTAATAATATGAATGAGACTCATCTCTTTCCTCTTACAGAGTCTTTCATTTTCTGAAGTTTGCAAAAACATTAACAAATGAGTTTCATGGTTAAAAAATCCACGTTTATTGAATTAAGAAAACCTGAAAACCCAAAGACCCCTATTTGATTGACCAATCGACATCAAACAAGCAAGAAAACCCAGTAAAAACAAAGAGCAAAAATACACCCACTTCACAACAGAGAGAATTTTACAATTTCTTATCTTAAAGGGCGACATAGGTGGGCAGAGAAGAAAGAAAAAGTGAGTGGCAGTAGGAATTTGTGGCTGAAATAAAGATACTTCAAGAGTGCGTGGAGAACAAAAAGTAGAGAAATCATGTCTCTGTCGCTTCACCGCCTCACTGCAACCTTTGCCATATATATTGGTAGTCTAAACATGCAATGTATCAGTGCCGTTCTTCTCTACGAAGTAGGAGAATAGAGCTTGATCGATTCGGGAGAAGAATTGATCCAAAAAATGAGAGTGTACCAAAAGAGAAGAGAGAACTCCGGTAGAATGGCCAAAAATAATGAGGAAGTTTCTGGTAGAAAGGCACCCAAAAAAAAAAAAGCACAAACCAACAAAATAAGTGGACGACGATGGGACCTACCTTTCATTCTTATATAATAGTAGGATATGCTTACAAAAGTATATTGGACTCATTCTAATTTTCTTACCATACATGATCATGCAAAACATTTCAATATGCCTTTAACTACATCAAAACATATTTCCATGCCATATTTCTATTCAATCATACCAACATTATCAAAAGGCTTGTCCCCAGAATGAAACTCATTTCCAAAAGTTGCTCAAATTTCTAGTTGAACATATTTACAACACTAGAAAACAACATGAAAATCATTTCATTTCGAGAATCATCATAAAATTCACCCCAAATAGTATCCAACATCTGATAATCATGATATCAATTCATACGCGCGTAGACATGTGCTTTTGAGTCACTGTGGTATTATTACTTATGCATTTACATTATTATTTCCTTTCGTTTATCGCTTTTTTTTTTAATTCATAAAAGTGTTACATGAGCATTTTGTCGTGTACTATTTTAATTCCGCCTACAATTTTGTAGTTGGTCCCAAGCCGGATAAAGATTAGGGTTTGTAAAATGTAATATTATATTTGATACATTATAATTGAACAATTCTTATGTTTTCTCTAGCCTTGTGTAATGGAAAATGTGTAAAAAAGGCAAAAAAATAATAATAACAAATAAAAAATACACTAGTCGACGAGATGCTCTGCTCGGCTCAGGCTCAGGCTCGAGCTCGGGCCCGAGTGCGAGCATTGGTTAATTTTGCCTAGCGATGAGCTCGAGCCGAGCATGAACAAGGCCTGACGAGCGAGCTCGGCTCGACGTGCCAGATTGCCAACACTAATTAGTCCCTTTCATCTTCATTTTTAGATCTCTCCTCTCATGCCCATTGAGTCACTAACATGGAGGAATTAGAAATGGCACATGATAGTTGACATGTAAAATGTAAAATGGTTCCTTTTTATCCACATCCCTTTGCCTATCATGGCGGTGAAAATTCTCAGTTACTGGTGCCGGCAATGTCTAGTAAGATTTCACTTCATAATCATAAAAAACCTGAACTTGTTTTCCCAAATTTCCACAAAGATTCCTGCCTCATATCAGGATATATGAACTGATATTCCTCCTCAGCCATGTAACGTCAGCGTCGCCTACTGAATTGCTTATAACATTATCACCTTACACTTTCCAGTCAGGAAATCCATACCACTGAGCACCCAAAATCAATTCACTCATTGTCGATGGCGGTAGTGGCGACGCCATAACAAAATCAAAGACATTCGATCTTTGTTGAATAGCTACATCGGAGGATACCAGCTTGTTATAACTTCTTCTGGCAAAACCTACCACATAAAAAAGAATCCTAAAATTCTTTTCACTGAATCAAGTGGATGTGGAGGTAAAGGGGGCTATTGTCAGGCTGAAAATTTGCTGGGTTTCATTCAAGGAATTGATTACGTGGTAGGTCATCTTGTTTTACTTGCAAAACTAACGGCCATTTTTTGCCACATGTGTATTTCATTTGCCATATCACCGATTCCGTTAACAGATTGTTAACAAATGAGTAAGAGAAAAAACTTTGTAAATTTGAGTGAGTATGTAACGTCATTTTAAAGTTCAGTTAGTATTTGAAGACATGAGGCAAAATTTAATGTGTGCTAAAACATCTAAATCGAGAAACTTCTGCCTATTTCTTTGTTGGAGTTTAATTTTTGAAGCGCTGATCCTTTTTGTACGACAAATTGAAAAAAGAAAAAGAAAAAGAAAAAGAATCTTCATTGATACAAACTAAAGAACAACTTGAAGGTAATTAATTTTTATTTCTCTAGTCTTTTCTTTTCCTTTTTGAATATTGGATTTGAAAAATAGAGAAAGTTATTCTATAGGGATTTTCTTCAAAGAATTAGGCTAAACGTTTGTTCTTCTTCTTTTTTTTTTTTTTAAGCTTGTTTTTTCTTTTTAAAATAGTTTTAATATTAAGGGTTTATTGCTGTTGTCAAGTGATTGTGGGTTTTTTATGACTTTTAATTGTGAGAATTTAATTTGCAAATAAAGTTGGTTGGGTATTGCTATGCTAATATAGATGAACTAAGGTTTAAAAATGGGAGAAGATTCTTAACATTCTTTTTCTACTCAAATAAGTGATGATATGGATAGAATTTATAGTAGAGAAGAAGAATAAAGTAATAAAAAGAAATTAGTTTAGAGAGAAAGAGATCAATATGGGGAATGGATAATGCATTTCATTTTCTTGAACGTGTTAGATACAAAATGCAAGACTTCAATATAAAGACTTGCAAATAACCCACTAAGCTAAAAGCTAGATAAACAATAACAACCATATATTATTGAATAAATTGAAACGTGCCTACTACCTACTATGACCAGGTCAATAATAAACCACATTAACTTTCACCGAAGATAATGACCATATCAATAAGTTTTGCAAAAGGCTCACATTTTCAATTTTGTTAGTTGGATAATGGTGAATATTTTGATGACCAAAAGAGGCCGATGCTATTGACGATTTTGGTGATGCTCTATGGGTTGGATAATAACTTCTACATCACATTGTCCTCTCCCACCAAACAATCCCTACCACATTTGTCTTCTCCTTATTTTCCTTTTGCACATATTTATGAAGGTTGTATGTTTAATTTAATTTCATGTAGGGAATAAGGAAGATATTAAGAAATTCAGTAAAGGTGGGTTTATTGAGTTCATTTCATTTACTTACTCACTGGTTGTTAGTATCCTTGGGTATGGACACTGACAAACCTTCACAGCACTTCTTTTTAAATAGATGGTATCTAGTTTTGTTTGTAACTCTAGATGCTAAAGTTGGATGGCCAATTTATGAAAATGTGCTCTTGAAGGATATTCTATCTATTAATGTAAGTGTATTTATGATGTCGCTAGATGCTTAAGTATATTTAGGGAAAAAAAGATTACAATTATAATTGGATGCCAAAGGACCTGTAGTCATTTTTATGGTATAGAGGAAAATAAAGTGTGTGTGATTAGAACTTCTTAACTCAAAAGACCATTTTATAAGCCTCATGGTCTGGCCTTCTTCTCAAATTTTCAGTTTATTATATGGTTTTTAAATATGGTTTTTTATTTTTTAATTATTCAAGTTTATTTAAGAATGATTTATTGGAAGATCTTTGAAATATAAGTGCTAGAAACTCTACTAAATTTTACTGATTGAGAAAATTGAGTGTAAGACTGTGCTCTTCCGATCTGGGTGAAACGTGATAGCGTAGCAAGGGATGTAATATAGCTGAAATTTCCCAATAATGGATCATATCCTTAAACCCACTGGTTGTACTTATTGGCTTTTCTGACTCTATGTGGTTGTTTTTTCCTAGTAGGAACATTTTCATGAGATCGGAAGAGCGTCGTGATTGATAGTTGCAAAATCAAAGCTAAAAACAGAGATTAGATTCAATGCAGAAGTGGTGTCACCTATTTAATGGGAAACGTTAGTGTTTCATGAATTATCATAATATTTTCAATTTGTCTTATAATTATCATTATTTAGAGCATCTTCTCTCTTCCAAATGGGACTTCTTTTTCTTTTCCTTTTATCTTTGTTCATCTTAATTTTGAAATTTTTCTGTTATTCAATCGTTTAGTTTTTACGAAATTATATTTTTATCAATGTTTTACTGATTGTTATTATTGAAGCTCTTTTCTTGCTCCAAATTTATTAATTTTACCAATTAATTATTGTTTCATCCAATGGAGGTAGCGCAAGTAAAATATATTGTTCTTTCTCCCTTCATTTTATGCTTTTACTTGAGTTATTTTTCATCTTTGTTGGTGGAGTCGACTAGAATTACTAATTGCAGCTTTCAAGACTTGTCTTTTGATTTAGTCATGCTTGTCTTTTTACCATAGGTTGCTTTGTTTTTACTTGAGTTGTCTCTAGGTGCTTTGTTTCTTTGTTAATTTTAGATATTTTGCCCCTTATTTGGACTATACAAATTTTCCCCCCACCCCCACTACCCCTAGCCCTCCCTTCTCAAAATTATTTATTTTATGATTTGCTTTTGTTTGTTTACTCTAAAGTGATTTCTAACATCCAATCATTTGTTCCAATTCAACGAATTTACACAGGTCTGTTTCCAAGTTCACAATTTCAATTTTCTGATTTAATGTTATTTCTTTTGATAATTTCTAATTTGAGAGATCGAGGATGGATTTCATATGGGTATTCAATTAAGCTGTCGGGGAAATGTTGTAAAATTCTATTTTAGTGTGGCTAAGTAAATTTTATTTTATTACTTAATCATTTGTAGAACGTGTGAGCCGGTGTTTGGCAAAAAGAAAGATGTGAATCTGGGGGCAAAGTTTTTGTGAAATATAGTACAATCAATTTTACTTTTGTAGCTTAGTTTTGTTTCTTGTGATGTTTTCTAGATAAATCTGCTGAAATTGTAGAATATTGAATTTGCAAGCTCAGTGATTCAAGGTGCATGGCTCATTGGTTCATTGCATCAATGGTTCTAATACATGTATAGTTTAGTCCTCAACTACTTTTTTTTCTAGACTTATTTTAATTTTTAATCAGTGTTAAAATTATTGTTTGATTTAGGAGGTGTTTGATTTTCATTCTAATTTTCACATTGTAATCTTAACAGCAGTTGAATTGAAAACTCTTCAATTACAATCATAAAAATAATTTTCTTTCTTTTATTTATTTATTTCTGTAAACTCTAATAACAAAGTGATTGTCATCCGCTATACTACTGCGAGCTATTTTAAAGAATGTATTTAAAGTTTGATGAGGAAAAGGTCGATGATGAAGTGCAAGACAATGCATTGGCTTATCTAGTTCGTTGGGACAATTGGATGTGAAAACGTCGTATGCGTGACTTTGGGTTTAACTTTCGCATACGGTGTCCTATTCGTCTGTAATACCACGATGCACGGTGGATTATGGGTGTTTGAGGTTGTTTAGAGGGTCAAAACTGTATTTTTCTATATTTTGTCATGTTTTTGGTATTTTCGTTATTTACTTTAAAAGTCTAGCCAACTAAGGGACTGTTGACCCACCTACTTGCTCTATTTATTTCGTCTATCTTGGTTGTAGGGTTTCTTCCCTTGATTGACGTCAAATAAAAAATGAGTGTTATTTTTGAGTTGCAATCCAATCTTATGAGTGAGTGCATTGTAGATTATTGTCTACATCAGTTGGTATCAGAGTCTGGAATATGGCGTTGCAAAGAAGAGGCAGAGGAGATGTTCAGGCAAATCAGATGGACGACATTGAGTAGATACAACAACAAATACAGTTGTTGATAGAATAGATGACAGGGTTAATGGAAATCGCTGGCCAATTTCGGGGGGCTGCTGGTAGCCATGTGCCTATTGTGGATGCTTTCCACAATTCTAGAGGGGAAACTGAGAAGGATGGTGTTGATG
>CAVNYN010258839.1:2843-40744 GCA_963692815.1 Nyctanthes arbor-tristis
CCCCCCCCCCCCCCCCCCCCCCCCCCCCCCCCCCCCTGTAAGCAACTGCAGTATACCAAATCTTCTCCAAATTTTATGATATTCACTTATTTTTCTTTTGTTAAATAAAATTTCCAGGAATCAACATCAGCAAAATAGACATGCATTTAGGGAAGAAAAGCCAGGGTAAAAAAAAAGGGGAACACGAAGCAGCAAATATAACCAATAATCCACGAGAATTAATATTTGCTATACCTCACCATTAAAAAGTGATTGCATAATGCATTACCTAGCAAATAGCTTATGGATTCACCTCAAAAATTTCCACTGAAATAATGTGGAATTCCAAAGATATTAACAAACAAGTTTGAGATTTAACCAATTTATGTGTGATTACGCGTGTAAACGTGAACAGTGGACAGAACTTCCTACCTCTGTACTTCCTCCATCCCACTAAGATAATGTATTTAATTTTCATCTAACCCAAAGTATAGGCCATTTCTCGTCTTCCTTTATAAATGTATTTGAAATCTTTAATTTTCTAATGTACCCCTATTTAATGTGCATTTGTTATCAACGAAATAAAAAAAAATTAAAATGAAATGTTCGGGGTACATTAGGAAAATACTCGTAAATTTTACTTTTCTTTCCAAATCTATGTGAAAATAGGTACATGCCCGTCTAGGAACGGAAGTAACTATCGCGCAAAACAAACTCCCCTTTATGCGTTATGGGTTCCCTCATAAAATATACTAGGAATAATCTATACCGTGTTTTCATCCCAAAAAATCAAAGTTCATCCAACCTCTTAACAAACTTGTTTGTCATTACATTCACACAAGTTAGACAAATAAGAGAAGAAAAACATTTTCAGATAGGTAGAAGAAAGATAAAAAGCTGGGAAGTTCACGAGAGAAACCCAAAAAAGAGAACCTGCTGCAAGAGTGGGTTCTGTTGCTGTGTGGCATACTGCTTTCCTCCAGCAAGAGATGGCATCCCTAGAAGATTACTCTGACTTTGCTGCTGCACCTGCTGATATCGCTGCAAAAACTTCTCCCTCTGATCAGGAGCAATCTCAGCTCTACCGCGGAGCTGTCCCTGAAGATCCAGATAAAATATATTGCAAAACATTATTATGCCATTTCAAATGTGCGGATTGCAGAACAAAGAGGGATCTGAGTGTGAGACTCGGGTGCACCTTCTTTATAAAGGTGGACAAAAACAAAAATGTGCAGCAGAGGGATCCATAAGACAGTACATCAACTCTAATTCATGATCCTATACTCTCAAGTCTCACGCGCGCGTGTGCGTGTGTGTGTGTGTGTGTGTGAGAGAGAGAGAGAGAGAGACCGCTTCACTCTGGTTTTGGAAGGAACTTCCAGGCCTCCATTGCATCCCAGGTACTCCAGAGGGAGAAAAGACCCTGCCACCCATAACTGCAGCCTCACTAACATTACCAGTATCTGCTGATCCCAGTCCATCATTAGCCTTGGCAGCTTGTGGCAAGACAATTCTGTTACCCACAGGGGAAATGAGAGACTGCATCATGCCGCCATTGCCCAACCTTTCATCAGAACCTAACATATTTCTCTTCCCCATCTCAGATGCTGAAGGGAGAACACCAAGGGCTCCACTGCTGGAGATTGAAGCGCCAGAACTGGGTGGGATGGTGGTAGGCGGCTGGCTGGATAAAGCACCTCTACTGACACCCCTTAATCCAGTTTCAGCAAGAGCTATGGATGACTTACGACCAGCTAAGGTTTCCTCTTCCTCTGCCGCATCTGACAGAGTCACTGCAGATGAATCAACATTTGCACCTGCAATTTTCAGAGCAAGAGAAGGCACTCAGGCCCAAAAGACTAACAAAGGCGCTGATACATCAGCAAGTTTAAAGTTGAGCCATGTCAGTACCAGTAGGATGATTTCCTAATGGTGTCTGTGGTGCAGAACTGAGCGGACTATTTTTTGGAGGTGGGGTTCTTGCAACAGCATCAGAATTACTATCCTGCGAAGCCGTTTCATCCACTTGTTCCTGAACAGAAGCAGCCTGTTGATTTGAAGGATTCACTGTCGCCTGGAGATAGCAACATGCACTATATGTGATTTGTATCCACCAAAACCATAAGCACTTGGATAGAAAAGCAAAAGGGGATTAGCAGTGATGCAGAAGCAAATAGGTAGTTCATTATCGCATAACGATGCAGAAGCAACTTGGTAGTTCATTATCGCATTCAAATGGCTGTCAAGTACAAAGATGATTAGCTTCTCATAGAATACAAAAGTTTTGCGAACTTATAAGTATTAAGGAACCCAAATGTGTGATTGACAGTCCCCAGCAAAAATTAAATGAACGTTTGACTCATTATCTTAAAACTAAGAACTCAGACATGGCTATATTAAAATATCTAGTCCAAGGGAAAAGAGAAGTTAGGATTGAAACCAAACTAAGCGCATTAAGGACAAAAACTATTAAAAAAGTATTCAGCATCAATTTAGAACCACTAACAAGCATTCAATGGACCATATAGGTTGAATCTTGAGGATCCACGAGGACCAAGGCTATGAAGAGTAACACATGGAAAGTAATTCATTCAAATGGAATCTATACACAACTATGGAGGTTTTTAAATGAGGATTCAGAGATCGGAAGAGTAAATGATTCCTGCAGAATAAGCACTGTAAATTAAACAGAAATTAATGCTAGTATGCCTACCAGATCTAAATGGATGTTATTCACCTGTTCGATTGACAGAAGCAAAAATATAGAGATAACATAAGGAATAAGATTTACATATAACTCTTATCCATTTAGAAAAGGACACGAGGGAAGCGCCTTGATGAGTTGTAGATGAAAATAAATCCTTAATAGATATACAATGCTGAACAGATGAAAAATGGAATTGCGACGAGTCTACAGTGTCGTAGGGATTCCTTTCTTTGGGGGGAGGGGGTGGGGTGGATACAATTGGGGGCAGTTCGTGTAGGATAGCAATAGAGAAGTTCCTATTGTTATACCCTTTTTGTTCAAATATAAGTAATATACCTTGAGTCGGCATTATGATTTGTTAGCTGCAACTATTACCTTAACTCCTCTCTTAATTGAATATACTTTTATTCTCAAAATGATGTATTTCTATTTAAGTGTAATCTATTAATAGTTAGTTAACTTCGTTCTAAAAGTTATAAAAACACTACAATAAGGCTTCAAATAAGTTAATATTTATCACAAGAAATTTCCTTAATGTCTTATAACTAATGTTTTCATATTAGTTTGGATGGAAACATCAGGGAAGCTTCAGCTCATGGGCAGAAAAAATCTAGAGAGCGACCCAAAATTTGGAGAAAAGAATCAATCGTTATCATCCAATTGATGGTAAACCTAACACTACGGTAAAAGAAAAGAACATACTGGAACTTGAGCAGGTGTTGCAGCCAATGAATTTTTCAAGCTAACTGCAGTGGAAGCGCTAACACCCTGCCAACAGGGGAAAAAAGAGGAAAATGGAATTACAATTTCTACTCCAAGGTTTTCTTACCATCTAATAGGACGTCTAGGAAACCAATAGGATGCAAACATGCCTGGGTTCATGACAGTACACATCTCACATACAAAACCTTGATAGGCGAAAAGGTGAAAATACACCATCAGAAATAATTTTAAATAGCTTAGCAATGTGGCCTGACCTTCTACACTTGCACTAGGTCGTGCTGTTGGAACAATCCACTTAACTTGATAATCGGTATCAAGATAGGAGGAGAAAAAACTCTTTTCAAAATAAAAGAAGTTGACTAAATACACAACATTATAGCATATTGCATTATAGTAACTCCATATACACACATGAATGACAATTTCAAGTAATATATATAACTTAATAACAACAACATATGAACTAAACAAAAATCATATTCACATATAAAAGAATAAAATGGAGAGGGATGTATGGGAGAAATAGTTCACCTTTATGAGAGTGGGGTGACCAATTGTTACTAGATCCTCAAGAGACTCCACCTTGTCTAAAGGTAGAGAACTATAAAGATCATCAACATCACTGAATTCGTCAAAATCCTCCTACACAATTATATGCAAAAGAAAGATGCAGATCAGCATTTGCAATCAGAAAAAAATTGTAGTACGGCCAAAAAAGAAACATACACATTAAAAAAATCCAAAGAAATAGGCCACTTGAACTTATTATCCTAAATTCTTTTCTACGACATTAAAAATTTTTGATAAGATTAACATGTTAGGAACCAAAATATGAATAAAGTGTCACCCTTAATCGATCGTTAAGAAAGCAACTATTTAAATGGTTTACAAAAACCTTAATTGAGACACGATTCAACACAGACATCCCTTCAAAGGCGAGCAAGAAATACCTCAAGACACTAGTTAGGGTTGTGATGCATCGTCTCTATGAGAGGTAACTTCAGTTGATTGAGGGTATGCTCTGAGATGGTTTTTGGGGCATGCACTCCTTAATTCTCGGAAGTTGACAATTATTCACTATAGGTATACGTCCAAAAAAAATAATAATAATAATAAAATACTCTCCTCTACTTGTTTGCACACTTTAAACTGTTGTATAATGAATTACTAAGATGTTAATGACTAAGTATGAGTTGAATTTTCGTTTTAATAATTTCTTGACATATTTCCAGTCTACAAGTGAAGGAAAAATGCGTAAATACCTTATTAATGTTTTTTAGACATTATACCTGTTAGCATTTTGTTTCAAAATAGAAATGAGTAGTGGAGATTGTGTGGTACATGTAGGTTCAATGAAATATGTGGATGTAATTGGTTTAACCACCACTTAGCTAAAAATATAAATAGAAAATAGCATGGGCTTTAATTACTTAATCTAACAAACACCTGATTCCGTTCTACGTAGTCATCCAAAAAATCCTTAAGATCGGAAGAGTTGCTCTGGGCTCAATTCATCATTGTCTAGTAGCCTCAAAATCATCTCTAACTTCTTTATATGAGCCTTATGCCGGCCAATGGATGTCTCCAAATGTGTCTGCCAACAAAGATCTTTCATCAGCTACAGAACGTACACAATAGATCACTGGCATGAAGATATTATTTCTTCCTTTTATACCAGTCTGGGAGGCCTGGTTTTCCCTTTCTTAACAGAAAGCCCCTCTATCTCAGCTTCAAAGCTGTCGATTTGACTTTCTAGCTCCCCAACCTACTCAACAGGCAAATAACGAATAAATTATTATGTTATTGGAAATCACTAAAAATCTCTAAAATATGAAATATTTATTAATGTAAATAATCAAACAGAAAAAATTAAGCAACTGAAGTAAAAAAGCAACACCTCAAGCTGAATGAGTTATAACAAAGCCAACCAAATAACAAAGGCTGTAACAAGTGTAGGAAACAAAAGAGGGATCCATTAGGCATCCCTACTAACCTTAACTTCTAGAATAAAACTAAAAAAGGCTGTCTTGGTTCTACAGACAAAAAAAAAAAAACAATAATGACTTACTGGAACAATGGATGACTTCGAATTGCCAAAAGCAAAGAGGGCAAAAAAAACGATCACCTTATCTTCTAGAATCAAACTATAAAAGGTTGTCTTCGTTCCCCAGCCAAGAAAAATAACAATTCTGACTTAACTGGAGGATGCATGAATCTGAATTGTCAAAAGAAAATACGAGAACAAAAAGATGCAAAAGGGAGAAAAAATGAAATACTTTTGCACGTAGCATGGAGATTTCAGATCAAGCAAGCCAGTAAAAGGAACAGTAAGGAGAGTCTCGGGTGCATACCACATTGTTCAGCCAATCTCTTGTCTCTGATTTAGCTTTCTCCTTTGGATCCTAGAGCCCAAGGTAAAATATATAGACTAACTGATATTAGAACTGCATGAGATGCCAAAATCCAATCATCCAATTACATGCTTTAAATTTCCTCAATAGCCATGGATTACTATTCTCAAAGGCAGGAAATTGCGTGGCCTAGGCATGAGGAAAATGTGCCATATACAAGAAGGCATGCAAAGCAAACACTATTCAGATTACCCGATGCAAGTCTAGAAATAAAATGCAGACCTGGGAGCCTAAAGAGAGTGTACTTTCCCATTTCTTTTTTTCAATTTTAATTTTTTAAAATCTTATGGAACTAATAAATTAAGGAAAAACGGTTTAAGCTAAAAGGCATAATTTTTTTTTTTTTAACAAATGCCTTATTTGTTCTTTTAACGGTCTTACATTAGTTAATATATTACTAAAAATAAAGTAACAACATGTTATACTCAGGCTTCACTTAGAACCTCTTTGCCATGTGTAGTGCGTTTTGGAACCTTCTAGATTATCACAAGCGTAATATTGAAGTGACTGCAAACAACATGTTAGGAATACAACAAGATGAATGTGTCACATAAATATTGGTCCCTTAATGGGTTTGAATTCACAACAAACAGGAATCCCTTAAGTCAAACATTATATGATGCAACGAATCAAAATCAGCACATCAACAGTGTAATGCCTACTGTTTTAGCCGATCTTAAACTGGCATCATGGAGTAATACTGCTTTAATGGGTCTTAATTCACATCACTCCATGATCTTCTAGAACAGAAGAAATCCTTTAAGGTGAACATAGAAGGAAGATTCAAGAACAACAAAAGAGTGGTGTAACGCCTACTGTTTTGGGTTGCTGACCAAGTCCTTCTTTTGAGAATGCTTTTGTCTTAGTTTCCTTTTCGCATATCTTAAATCTTTCCATTTCACGCTCAATAAGCTTGCGAGAGTCCATCAGAGCCTGCTCATAAGAGGCACTAACCTATGTCAACATGTATCAGATCGGAAGAGCGTCGTGTAGCCTCAGAATGATAAGCATAAAACAGGTATATAAGCTTTTCTAGATTATTTCAAAAATTATGCAAAATCCAGTTACGATAATGGTGTCATTCCACCCAGCGCACCCCCAAAAAGCGCAACGGGGTGGAGGGAGGAGAGCACCTTTGCCAATAAGATATGCAATAAGAATAAGAGATGTGAAATACAAGTCAGTAAATAGACAACGTATGAAAATGCCTGGACTGTAATTTCCGACAAGAAATGCTTGAAGTCTGAGATCTCAACACAATTTTTGAGTAGACGCAAAGTTAAGGTCAGAACACTGTCACAACTGTTGGTGACTTAAGGAAAATCTCTCAAACAATTCTATGCTTCAGTTGACAACTAGAAGTAGAGAAAAGGACAGTATTACAACTAAACTATATAGAGCATGCTTGGAACTAGAGATACTCGAGCCACATGCTGAATCAACAATGCTTATCAGATCATTACTACTGTTTATGGTAAGTACATCACTTGCTCATCTTCTCACTGACAAACCTCTTGATTCCACTTCCATAATCTACTCATATTCTCAAAAGCAGAAATCAGGCCAAGAAAACACACTTAGTGGGTGTTTGATTTGAATTATGGTTTTGAATTATAAGGTGAAAATTATAATGAGATAAAATGTGTGGTAGATATTTAATTGGTATTTGAAATGTGTGGTTGTAATAGGGTTGGGTCAAAACAGTTATAACGAGAAATGATAATAAGAATCAAACAAGTGCTTAAGTTCATGAATATTGACTCAGATGCAATGAGCGAGAGTTCACAAATTTTGAGTTATTATAATTCTAAAAACCAACCAAATTAAGGGCCATATATAAATGATTTAGATCGGAAGAATCGATTTTGTAAAAAGTGATTTTTTGGGAGAATGTGTGGTTAGAAAATAAAGAGAAGTTATGAATGTACATGTAATAATTATTTTAATAAGTAAATGTGTGTTTGAAAATGAGTTAGAATTGATGTAGAGAAAATCATTTTCATCGGGGCCCTAACAGAGTACAATCGTATATCTTCTGGCTTTCTTTTTCCTATAACTTCCCTTGCAACAGTATATGAGATAGTGCCAGTACATTTTGGATCTTGTTCCAACAAAGCCAACTTAGGAATTAGTAAAATTCATGAAAGCGCCCGCATTGTGGAAATGCACATGCACCTTTCCAAGAGGAATACAACTAAAAAATTTTCATTCTCGTCTTTCAAAATTCTAGTTCTACCTTAAGATCCTCCAAGTGAAACAAAATGTAGCACTGATAAAGCTGAACATAGGTTAAAATTTGCTTTAAATGCATGCTTAAAGATCATAGACATAAAAAATTTTCCCTATTTCAGGAAGAAGGGGGATAAACAGCTAAAAAGATGGATATATTTTTCAAAATTTCTGTAAGAACAGGGATTGACCTTGAGAAAAGAATAGGGAAACAGCTCAATGATATAATCTCTGAAAAATCCTTGATACAAGGAATCCACGAGTTTCCCGTGTTAAAAATTCAGGGGAAGCTTAGATCAATAGATACCATATTATGGTACAGGTCAGCAGAAAAGGAAACATGATATGTAGACCTACGGAAATCTCGTACCACTATACAGGAAGCGAATAGATTTTATTCACGGGGAGACGTGAAGCATAAACAAATTTTATAGATATTCATCTTAAGAGGAAAAAAACCTACCATACAAGAAAAAGCATATGAATGCCGAATGGCATATCCAGACAGATTACGCAAATAAAACAAATTGTCACATCATCATATCATATAACAACTAAGAGGGTAACGAATTCTAAAAACATAAAGGTACCAAACTTTAATCTTTAAATAATTATTAATAAACAATAACTCCATGAAAAAGAATGCCACTACTTTTTATAAGCAAAAATTAAATAATTCAACAATGCAGCTGCAGTAATGTGATCGGAAAACACTTTAGTTCAAGTAAATTATATATATTACTTATAGAAATGAACTAAGCAAGTGGCAAACTGCCATTTGAAACAGCGCATCGAAATTAAGAAAGTTCCGATCTCAAAAATAAAGCAATAAATCAGATAAAACGATTTACTTTACTAGCAAAAAGATAAAATAATAATTATTGTAATTCGGTCACGACTTGAGACTAGAGGAGACCTTCTTATCCTTGATCTCACTAGATTGAATCCATGTCTTAATCTGGTCTCTGTACCTCTGAAGCTTCTTGATTTCCTTCTTCAAGTCCGCTTCAAACTTCTCCTTCTGGTTCGCATTGTCGGTATCGTAAACCTTAAAGCAAGAAAAAAGCAAACCGAAATCAGAACAACAAAACATGACTAACATTATTCAGATATTAAAAAGAGAACGGAGATGAGGACCTTATTCCAAATGCTGTCGAAGACGTCGACTCCTTCTTGGACCTTCTTGAGAACGCGATCGATCTCACCTTGAAGCTTTCGACTTGCTCCCATTGCGAAATTCTACGACTGACGGAGGAGAGGAAAATTAGAATTGATCATTCAAGAAACTAGGGTTTTTCGGTTAGTTGCAAGTGATCGGAGTCTCTGTTGGGAGGGTTTTCGTGAAAAGGATGCCGATGAGTCGATCTACTGATGATTTGAGTTTGATGAGATATGCTGTCAAAACGGGTTGGCTATCAATCGGGTCGAAACTACCCGTTAAAGTTCGGCTAAACGAAATGGCCCATACCGGGACGCTTAAGCCTAATTTTCTTTTTCTTTCCCCTTTTTTTTCAAAGGAATTGGATTCTTTTATTGGCTAAATTTAATAATAAATAACCACTTAACTTTCAAATTGTAACTATTAATTCACTATACTTTAAAATATAACTTAATACTTACTGAACTTTTAACATGGTTCACTATCTATCACTTTATTAACTTAGCCCTTGTTTGATACTCTTTAATAAAACACATTATAATCCCAACTATCACTGATTTGACTATTGATTTGACAATTACTCATTTATAATCACCAATTTCAAACTAATATTAAATATACACCACTCATTTCACCTCTTTATAATTTCTCTTTATAAATCAACTACCATAAATTGAATCAAACATCCCCTTAGTTTGCACATATGGCTAACGGTGTTACACGTGTGGCAAACGGTGTAAAGTATGGACAAATTTTACTCAATAAATTTAAGGATGAGTTAATAAACACTCACTGAACTTTGAAAGCGCAACTAGTTACTTACTGAACTTTGAAAGTGTAACCTACTCACTGAACTTTGAAATATAATCCAATACCCACTGAACTTTCAATCCGTAACTACTTATTCACTGGATTTAAAAATGTAATCCAACATTCACCAAAATTTCAAAGTATAAACTAATTACTAAACATTGAATATAACATGAATGAAACACTTGGCTCAAGAAGTTCGGTGAGTAAGTTCGAAAAGTTTCATTTGTGTTATATTCAATGTTTAGTAAGTAGTTATACTTAAAAAGTTTTGTCAGCATTAGATTAAGTTTTAAAGTTCAGTGAATCAAAAGTTACGGATTGAAAGTTTAGTGAGTGTTGGATTACATTTCAAAGTTTAGTGAGTAGGCAGTTACACTTGCAAAGTTCAGTGAGTGCCTGTGTAACATCCCGCAGGAATTTAACCTCTAATAAATCTACATAGTTCGACGATGATGGAATAATTACTCGAATTACATTGGAAGGTTTCAAGATTATCGCTTAATTGACAACCAAAGAAAGAATACGGTGCTTGATCGATGAAAATAGAAGTGTGGTGACTAAATTACAAGAAGACACAAAATAGAAGGATTTCTCGTGCAACAAACGAACGATCTACATTGAGCCACACTGCTCTATGAGGTGTATGGTGCCATGTCATGACACTTGTCGCGTTTGGATTGACGAATCTCAGAAGTTTATTAAAACTAACTAATTTCGAACTATTATAAAAAGGGCTATTGAGTCCCCAAAGTCTCCCAAGCCCTCCCAACACCCCATTTCTCCTCTCTTCCACCCCAAATTCGTCCAAGGCCAAGAAATGAGAAAGAATGACCTTTAAAACACTCGAAAACATCACACTTGTACTTGAAAAATGGTCATTACCATATATAGAAAGATTGTTACTTAAAAAATAGCTTTGATTAAAGAATTTCAAGGTTTAATGACATTTTTCTACGTTAGAATTATTGAGGAATGTTTCGGTAACTTTTGAGATGAGTAACACGTATATTTGTTCTATCTCTTCCATCCCTTGGCTCTCTTCTTCTCTTTGTATCTTGGATCTCTCTCCTTTAGAACTTGTGTCTTCCTTTAATTGTATTTGGCTTTTAATGATGGACGATGCATCATTGCTTTGGATGAATGATTGCTCTTTGCTCTTGGCTATCGCTAGTTACGCTATATACCCCTTATGCTCTGCCATTTGAATTGCTTTATGGTATTATGGCATTGCTTTGTGGTCTCAGCCATTCTGAATTGTTATTGAATTGTATTGCTTACGGGTAGAGACTAAATTAGTGATGTGTCTGATCTTCGTATCTTTATATCCTTTGTGCATAAAGTGCTCTCTTTTGTATTGTTTTGCTTAGGCTAATAAATGTTGTTATTTACTGGGTACTTTTGTACTCACCCCCCATTTTCTATAATTCTGTAGGCATTGGATTAAACAGCTTTGTGGTCGGATCGTCCAAAGGAGGGAGAAGATACATGTATGTGATTGAGAATTCGGTGCGTGGTCGAGGTTTTGTTGTGGGAAGCCCACAATACATTTAATTATTAAAGTGCGCAGCGAAAGTGTCTCAATAATCTTGAACTATATTTTTAAGGTCTCGCATCTATTTTGAATCGAGATATACATTTTAAATGCTTCCACTATTATTAAAAATTGAGGGTGTGACAGTTTGGTTATGCTTTCAAAGTTCAGTGGTACTTGGTTGTCCTTTCAAAGTTTAGTAAGTGTTTATTAACTCACTCTTAAATTTAGTGCGTGAAGTTATTTTATACTTTACACCGTTAGCCACATGTGCAAACGGAATTAATGAAGTGATAGATGGTGAATCATGTTGAAAGTTCAGTGAGTATTGAGTCACATTTCAAAGTATAATGAGTTAGTAGTTACAATTTGAAAATTCAGTACCTATTTATTAAATTTACCCAAGTCTAAAGAGTATATTTAATATTGGAGGAAAAAGTATAAGGGAAAAAACCAGAGAGAAAAAAACTTATTTTCAAAAAATGTATAAGAGAAAAATTAAGGGAAAAAATATAGGCATAAGTTGTACATTGATTTTTGTTAATTTATCTACACTGATTTTCTTCTCTAAAGAGAAATGAGAATTACTTGTAGTATGGCTTGGGGTTTTTGGAATTTGACGCACGCAACTTGTTTGATACTTTGTTTAAATGGTAATAACACCCGTTGATACTTTGGAATCTGAGGTGTTTTTTTGGGGAGGGGAAATCATATCATAAAGTTGAGAATTTATTAGCAAGACTTTGCTTAATAGAATACATAGATAAAGATAATAAAATCCCGTAAAGCCGAAATCATTTGAATTCGTGAAAAAAGGTTGAGGGAATCCATGATAAATAAACCTGGACAATGATTTCAACGAGGCCATTAGGGACCATATGCTCTATCTTTCTATATATTATTATTTACTTATTTAAAATTAAGTTTGAATGTGATATCAGAGTGCAAAATATAACCCTTTTCGAAGAAATTTCATTGAAAATGGTTAAGGAGTTGTGTGTTACTAACTGAGAAATTATTCTATTTTATATTTTATAACAGTACAAATGAGTGTGATAAAAGTCTACTTTTATTCAGGTGCCAGATGTCTGGTTTTAGATGATTTCATCAGATATTGATCGTATTCGTTTGCTTCAATAAGTCAAACAAAGTCTACTAATGTTTGATGAAGCATGATTAGAATGGATGACTACCAAGTTTTATAATGTATCATTGTTCCTTAATCACATCAGCATATCTTTTAACTGGCATAATGATCCAATATTTCCATCAAAGTTCCATGTAGTTTGTCTGTATTTGCACAATAGTTTGTAGACCAATGTTATAGCTCCATTCCATACTAAAATACTCATTTCTTCAGTAATCTTGGATATACCCTTTCAATAAATGAATGAATGCATCGGAGGTGATCGTATGCTACACGTGTAGAGCAGGTTGATTTATATTGAAGGTTGGGACCTCTTTGTTCTATTTCAAGTAAGTTCGTAGCTCGATCTCTAATTCTTCATGTACTTGTGTATTTATCCTTACAGAAGCCAATGATCTGCTGGACATTATTTATATATGCACTTCTGCCTTAAAATTGCACGGGGGCCTTAAAATTGCCTTAAAATATGTATTTCGATTCTGGAGAAGTAATTTGTGTTGATTACTTGCAAGGGCGTATTGATGCTTGTTCCTTATTTAAACGGCTGACGAATGCTAGAAACATATCTGTGATTCTCTTCTTGATCATGATCATGTTATTAGCTTGGTTTGTACAAGTGGATGCATGCTGTTCAGTGTTGTCTCAAACTAATCATTCTTTTTGTAAGAATCTGGAAGCATGAAACAGCGACTCCAATCTAATATTGGCAAGGCTATTTTTTGCAGAAATTATTCTCTAGAAGATGTACAGGGATCAAGGACGATTCCCCCCCCCCTCCCCCCTCCCTTTTCTCTTTTGGGGGCACCCTTTTAAGGGAAAGTTTGTATCCTACAAGATCCACGCCCTATGCCTTCATAAAGGTGCTTGATGTCGGGAAGAACAAAGGCATTTGGGGCAAACTCTAAATCTGACTTAAAAGCTGTGACCGCTCTGAAGCATTGTAAAGTTTATAAGTCCTATGAAACATGTGGATAAAAGTAGTCAATTTCTGAGTTTAAAACCAGTAACGGGAATTGAACAACCTGTGATGAGGAAAATCGAGGCTAACCTGCTGTCGTAATAACGGCTCCAAATGTTATTGATCATGAAGGAAGAAGTGGACTTCTAAATTTGTAATTAACATCTTCAATGCAACAATTCAATTTTAAATAGTCTGTGCTCAAACTATTGATTATAAACTATTGTCAAGTACTCAAGTTAATATTTTTTTTTTTTATGAATCACATGCTGAATTATACTAACTATATATATATTATGTTAAATAGTTGTTTTCAATTCTTTAAAGATCCATTTTGGAGCAAATCATTATCTTATTTAAAATTTGTTAAATATGTGATCATATATAATCTTTTGATTGGTTAGGCTTATTCCAAGTCAACTTTGACGAATGATTATAAGGTATAATTTCTTTTTCAAGTCTGATACAATTTGATAACGTTAGTTAGACCCCAGAATTATTCTTCTCAATATTTTGTTGATAGAATTTTGACACCTAAGAAAAATTATACGTAATCACTACATGTATGTTTGATCCATTATCACTGTTTTTATTTTATTTTATTTTATTTATTTATTATTTATTAATTTTTATTTATATATACTAATAATAATTTACTGAAGAAGTTTTGCTTTGTTTTTGTGTATTCAAATCAGGTTAGTGAAGATTTGTGTTCCCTTGCTTGACGATTTGCTTTTCTTTCTCCCTTTTTCCCTTTTTTTTGTTGCTTACCAACTCAGATTCACCCACTCTGATTCAGATCTCATGGATATAGATTTAAATTACACTAACATACATTCTACAACTTGATATAGTTGATTCTGAAAATTTCGAGAGATGTACATTATATCAACGCATTGTATACTAATCTTACATAAAAATTTGCCAACTTTTTTCTTCCATCTTCATATTTCTTCTTTTCTCACGATTAAGGATCTTGACTATAAGATAATAATAATAATAATAATAATAATAGAAATGATGATCAATGCAAAGAAAAGCCTTTGACAATTAAGTTGTGCACTTATTTGTCTTATGTTTCTTTATTTCTTATTACTAGCTCATGCTTCAATTGTCAGGTTTCTCATACACTAGAAAATTTTACATCTCCCCAACTCCATTTTTTTCTCTTTCGTTGTTTAATATTTTTGAATTTTTTGATTTTGTAATATGTAGAATTTAATTTCCATGTATAAAATATTTATTTTTCCATCGCTTCTATTTTTCCTAAAGCTAATGTCATCATACAAATTTGCCTTATTCATCAATAGCTTAAAATGCCGACAAAACGAGCTTTTGCCAATAATATGGAAGAATCATTTGAGCCAACGACACGCAGATGTCATCGATCAACTATACCACAAGGTACGAATTTGAATGTTTTGTGAATGTCTCAGGTTGTAGATATTCATTGATTTAAAATTAATACTTACGTCTTGCCCTTTTCTTTTCTTTTCTTTTCCTTTTTTTTTTTTGGGGTGGGGGGGGCGGTTAGGTTCATTTCGTCACTCGATGAATAACTTATCAAGTATTTCATCTTCTGTACATGATGAAAGATTATTCACGTTAAAAATACAAAGCATCCCTATTGAAGCGTATAAATTACCTGATGCAACTTATTGTACAAAATGTGATGCTAAGAAATTCTACAAAGAAACAAAAGATTTTTGCTATGGTAATAGGTCAATCAAACTATCTTGTGTTGAAATGCTTGGTGAGCTACGAGATTTGTATGTTACATCATCTTAAGAATCACAGGAATTCCGTACTATGTCACGAACATATAATAATCATCTTGCTTTCACATCATTTGGTGTTAAACATGATAAAGAGTTATGTAAAATGAACAAGGAAGTGTATACATTTAGAATTTCTGGTCAAGTATATTGTCACATTAGTGATCTTTTGCCATCTAATAATCTGCCAACAAATATGTAGTTGTACTTTTATGATGCTGAACATGAGTTAGAAAACAGAATTGCCATGTCTGATAAGTTCAATGTATCTATTACACAAAAGTTAATGTGTATCCTGCAGCATAATCCATATGAACAATTTTTTAGATCATTGAGTAACAACGGTAAACTTGAGTCACTAAAAATACATATTCAATGTGCTCCTGGTCTTGATCAAAGAGTTTTTAATAAACCATCTGCTTCTCAAGTGGCTGTAATTTGGCAAGATGATGATCCAATTGCAGAAAAAAATATGCGACATATGTGTAATGTTCTATTCTGGTGCACGCCATAATGTGAGCTATTATTTTGGATGCTATGATCTGCTACAATATCCATTACTTTTTCCTTATGGAGAACCAGGTTGGCATGAAGGTATACAAAAATATAATAGTCGTAATCCTTATGCTGGTCAACTATCTCTACCTCCTGTTAACTTTGATAGTGTAAATTCAGCGGATGATATTATAGATCAAGAAAACAAAGGTTAGATATTACATTTTAATCATGTTAATTTGATTTTCCAAAGGACATTGTCTATTTGCTCTTCTTCATTTCTTTTTTCCCTTTTGTTGAGACTTCAATAATGCATTTAATATGGTTTCCTGTCTTTTAATGTATTAATATATTTCTCTATTATTTTTTCAGCACTCCAACATTCGCGTAGAAAAGGAAATGTCTCTTGTCGTGAGTACTATTGCTATAAGCTACAAATTAGGCACACATTTAATACAATGTTGCTGCATACTGGTAGATTGTTACAACAATACGTGGTTGATATGTATGTTAAAATTGAGACACCAAGATTATATTATTTTAGAAACAATCAGCAAAAAGTACGTGCTGATCTTTACCAAGGAATTGTTGATAGTATTGAATCAGGAGAATTTAGAGGCCAAAAAATAGGTAAACAGATAGTATTACCATCAAACTTTATTCGAGGTCCTAGAGATTGTGCAAAACGCTACATGGACACTATGGCTTTAGTTCAACGATTTGGTAAACATGATTTGTTTTTAACAATAATTTGCAATCCTAACTTGCCTGAGATAGAGAATGAATTGAAGTATAACGATGTTAGTCATAACAGGCCTGATTTAATAGCTCGAATTTTTAGAAGTAAGTTAGAAGAGTTAAAAGATGACCTTTTTAATAAGAATATTTTTGGACCTATTGCTGTATATATTTATGCAATTGAATTTCAAAAACGAGGATTGCCATATGCTCATTTTCTAATTATTTTGGAACAAAGTTCAAAAATAACATCACTCAATCAGTTGATCAAATTGTTTCAGCTGAAATACCAGATGAGAATGAAAATAATTATTTGAGATCTTGTGTTATTAAACATAAGATGCATGGTCCTTGTGGTAATTTAAACCCAAACAATATATGTATGCAACAAGATGGAATATGTAAAAACAAATACCCCAAGGATTTTATCACAGAAACATCTTTAAGTAAAAATTCTTATCCTTTATATAGACGATGCGATAATGGACAAAAAGTGAAAGTTAGAGGTCATTTTTTGGATTATAGATGGGTTGTACCTTATAATCTATATTTGTTAGCAAAATGTGATTGTCATATAAATGTGGAGGTATGTTCTATTATTAAAGCAGTTAAGTATTTATATAAATATGTATATAAAGCTCATGACAAAGTTAGCCTTTGTGTTACAAATAATGATAAAGAGAATAAAATTGATGAAATTAGCCGATTTCAAAATGCTCGTTGGATTTTTCCTCCGGAAGCAATGTGGAGAATCAATAGATTTACTATAAGTCAAAATTATCCTACTGTTGTTTCTTTGCAACTGCATTTAGAAAATTACCAAATTGTTACATTTAGAGATGTTGATAACTTATCGAGCGTTACTAATAGAGAAAGTGTGCAACGTACTATGCTAACAGAATATTTTCGAATGAATACTTTCAATGAAAAGGCTAAAACACTATTATATAAAGATTTTCCCATGCATTTTGTTTGGGATGCACAAAGTCGCTTTTGGCATATTAGGAAAAACAAAAATGTGATTGGTTGTATTGTTAATGCAAGCCCAAATGAAGGTGAAAGGTATTATTTACGAGTATTACTAAACCATATTAAAGGTGCTACATCATTTGATGCTCTTAAGATGATTAATGGAGTAACAGTTAACACATTTCGTGAAGCAGCGTCTTTGCATGGTCTCTTAAATGATGATAAAAATTGGGAAAATTATTTAGCTGAAGCAATATGTTATCAAATGCCTTCTTCTTTATGCCGGCTTTTTGCTACTGTGTTAATTTTATGTGAACCAAAGGATCCAAAATTGTTATGGTCAAATTACAAGGAATATACGATTGAAGTTTACATTTTAGTTGAAATGTCCACTTCTATGGCTGAACAAAAAGCACTTGAATACATAAACAATATACTAGACTTAGTAGGAAAAAAACATTAATGAATATAACATTGTCCTAGATCATACATTTGTTAATGAAAGTGAAAAATTAGCGAATATGATCGTTGAAAAAACAATAATCTATGAAAATTATATAGATCCTTCAATTGCTCAAAAATTGAATTCTGAACAACAAATAGCATATAATACAATAATAGCTAGAGCTTTGAATAATGAAGATGGATTATTTTTTTATTGATGGTCCCGGAGGTACAGGTAAAACATTTTTGTATAAAGCTTTATTAACTAAAGTTCGATCTCATAAAATGATAGCATTAGCGATTGCATCATCCGGAGTTGCAGCTTGTCTTTTACCTGGAGGTCGTACTGCCAATTCAAGGTTCAAGATACCATTACAAATAACTCCAAATATGGTTTGTTCAATTAGTAAGCAATCTGTATTAGCTGGTCTTTTATCAATGACAAATCTTATTATTTGGGATGAGACACGTATGGTTCATCAAAATGCTGTTGAAGCATTAGAGAGATCATTAAGGGATATAACTAAAATAGATAAACCATTTGGCGGAAAAGTTATGGTATTTGGTGTTGATTTTAGACAAATATTACCTGTAATTCAAAATGGTTTAAAAACTGACATTATTAAAGCATCTCTTCTATATTCTTATTTATGGCCACTTTTTACAAGATTTTCTCTCACTCAAAATATGTGTGCTCATCTAGATGTTCCATTTTCTGAATATTTATTGTCTGTTGCTAATGATACAATTCAACATCATTCATGTGGTGGTATTAAGTTGATGGATAATATTCTTATTCCTTTTAAAGATGAAATAAGTTCACTGAGAGTTTTAATTGATTTGGTATTTCTAAATATTGCATCCTATGAAGAAAACATTTGTTTTATGGTGAATAGAATTATATTAACACCAAAGAATGAAAACGTTGATTTTATTAACAACTTACTATTACAACAACTTGAAGGAGAAAAAATAACATATTATAGTTACAATGAGGTTATTGATAAAACCGAACAAAATATACATGAGGACTTCTTGAATACACTAACTCCTAATGGAATACCTCCTTACGAACTTATTTTGAAAATAAATTGTCCAGTAATTTTGTTATGTAATATCAATCCATCTGAAGGTTTGTGTAATGGCACGAGATTAATATGCAAAAGATTTCAACGAAATGTCATAGATGCAGAGATATTTACAGGTAAATATTGTGGAAAAAGAGTTCCCCCCCTCCCCTAGAATACCATTGATACCGTTAGAAAATGAAAAAGGATCAATTCGATTTAAACGAACACAGTTTCCAATAAGGCCCTGTTTTGCAATGACTATTAATAAAGCACAAGGACAAACATTAGATTTTATTGATTTATATTTATCAGAGCATGTATTCACTCATGGTCAATTATATGTTGCTTTATGAAGAGCTAGAAAAAGTGCTGATATTTGAGTTTTGATGAAACCTTATGATGATAAATTCCATTCAGCCCATAAAAACTGTACAAAGAATATTGTATATCATGAAATATTAAATTTACTTCAATGTCATATATCCCTACTATAAAAAGTATGATGATAAATTTCATTCATCCAATAAGAACTGTACAAAAGATATTGCACATCGTGAGATATTGAATTTACTTCAATGTGATATATCCCTATTATAAAAGGTATTGATGTATTTCTTACAAAATATTAGTTTCTCTTTTTTTTGTTCTTTTCACAATTACCAAACTAGAATCATTTACACAATCAAATCACCTAAAAAAGAAGTTTCATCTTCTTGCAAATGGCATATACTTATTACAGGTAAATATATGTCCCCAGTTGTTTTGGCTTCATATACTATAAAATGAATTTTTTTTATTGCCTTTTGATATACAAAATTGATTTCCCTTAATAAAAAAAAATTTGATTTTTCTATTACCTTTTTTATATTGGGATTTCTGTAGTTGTTATGATAATTTGTTGTTTTCACTTATTCTAAACTTAGTGCAAGCAACATGTTTGTATAAAGAGCTTATTCAATTATAGAGGTAACAATCTTAGCCAAAAATACCAGATTCTGAAAATACTTGTACCTTGTGAATTCCATTTTACTTATTAAATAAAGTGTTGGATTTTTTTTGTTATGTTAAATTGCTATAAATGTGATTTATGTTTTATCTTCTCTTTGTTTCATATACATAGAGGATTATTATAAGTTCATCAAACTAATTCATTACCTCATCTCTATTATATGGTTTTTTTCAAGCATTGTGCATGGATAAGAAGAGATCTTCCACCACAACCGCTTCTACTTTTTGGGATTTTAATTGCATGGATGCTCAAGTACAAATAAACCAGTCTTTTTCTAAGCAAAATTGCTGCCAGCCTCACATTTTGATCATTCTTCTGTCATTAAGGTAACTTAGTCTTAGAGGCTCATTATATACATACATCAATCTTTAACATGAACATCAAAATTGCAAACTAGATTGTTTTCTCCATCAATAGCATAGTGCTAGGAATTTTCAAAAATGGGTTAGAATTGAATACCAGATCCTTGCCAATTTTGATCTTCTCTTCTCGCAGGTTTAACTTGATTTCTTTTCTTGTTTGTTACTTTAGTTTCTTTTCATCGTGAATGTAGGTGCTTTTGTAACTTATGCCGAGCAAGCAAAATTGAATGGCAGAGCTGGGAATCAAGCAGGGAAAGCCTCACTAGATACATTTCAACATATGTTCTCTTTTTTGGGCTCGAATAACATTTACTTTCTCAATGATTTTTTAAGCATAGAAGATATTTAATATACTTTTGCATTTCCTAGCCCACTTTATTTTATTGCACACATATTGTAGCGAAAATTGAAACAAACCATGTGTGAAGCACGTGCTCCAATAGTTATTAGTAGTAATCCATTTGTACATACTTCATGTACATAATAATTTCTAAATATTAAAATGTATTTGATTTTAGATTTTCAAGAATTCATTTTGTGAAAAAAATTATTTTTTTGGGAGAACGTCTGTTAAAAAAAGTAAGTAAAAGTTATGAATTTACGTATAATATTATTTTAATAAATAAACATGTAGTTGAAATTTAGAAATGTCTTTCAATAAGAATTGATTTTGAAAATCAATTCTTAATTGATTTTGCTAAAAAATAATCTTTTAGGAGAATGTGTCTGCAAAATTATTAATTTATGTTTAAAATTATTTTAATAGATGAAGTGTGACCTAACTGTCTTTAACCTCATATTTCTTGAAATAACAAAAACTCTGAGTGTGGTAAGTTATGAGTATCTTTACTTTCTATGCTGTCACCCTAGCCATTTCCATTTAGTTGGAATGTGTTTTGTACATGGTATTAGATATTACATTATAGTACAACACAAATTTTAACATCTTTTTCTCATCGGATCATACTCAGCAGAGTGCAGTCACTCCAACATACCAAATGTTCCATTACAACGATCACTCGAGGTGGCAAGAAATGTTGAAAGGTAATTCTCCCAAATTCAACAGATCCAGGATAAAATCAGCAGCTCAAGATAGCTAATAAATCTGAAAAACCAGCCAAAATTCCAAGTGATATGTTTATTTTCATGGATTTCATGCAAAAACCAAAATACCTCTACTGAGATCTATGTATCTTCCCATTTTTTCCATCTGCCATTATCAAACTAGAATCTCATGTGTCTTCCAAATGATATGGTGCAGCAAACGGATGAACAGCACTTCATTTGCAGTTAAGTCTTATTTGAATTCAGAAGAGACCAAGATGAAGATACATGCATTTGAACAAGATACAATGTATTTATTTTCTAACTTTCGAGGACATAGCAAATGAGTAACTCAAACAAGATGAACAGGCTTATGTGTTCATCTGCTCCTCTTATATTGAAAAAATATGTGAACTTAATAACGATTAAAGCATCTAAACGACAAATTCTTCTTTAGCAAGATAACTCAAAAACTATGGTGAGATCCTGGTACCTTCCACTACCATCAACAACTTATCATTTTTCCTATTTATCTTTTCTTTTCTTGGTAAGTTATCCCTTCTTTTTTTCCCTTTGTTTTTTTGGGAGGAATCTTGGTAAGTTATCTTAACATTACATTATATATTCAAGATTCCAGCACATAAGATTTAAAAAAAATAAATGCAAACTTTATTTTGACTAGTACATGGGGATGTAGGAGAGGGGAATTGAACCACACGGGTCTTGGTGATTCCTGAAAATAAGTTAATAAAACAGGATCAATTTTCAATTAGATAAAACTAATGCTCCGTCAATGAACATAAATTTTCTCAAAGATGAACTGCTAAAATATTACTAGAATAATCTTGAAATTCTTCTTTGCCCTTAAAGATGCACCTTTCCCGAGAATTACTATGCTTTCATATATTTCTCTTGTTATCTATACATTACAACCCTGAATTTTCCCTCCAAATGATGCCTCTCATTAACGTAAGAAAATGATAGTGATTTTGGTTACTTGAGATATATGGCTAAATGAATTGTTAGGTAGCCATATACATTTCCAGTTGTAACTTATTCAAATAATCAAATCTGAAGACGATTTTAGCCCTTCATGCAGTCAAGTGAGAAAGAATTGCTCTCTGTATGAATCTGAAAGCCTATAGAAACAAGGATGAAATGAAACTTACAAATCTAGTACAAAAAATTGAGCACAGAATCCAGATTGCTCATTCATCCACAATGCTCCAAACCATCCTAGAATGACATAGAAGATTGCCACCAGCAGTTTAAGGATTAGATTAAAAAGATTTTTACCAGATAAAACATCAACATGGAAGACATCTGAGACCTACACGACGCTCTTCCGATCTATCGACAATCCTAAAATTATCACGAAATATCCCAGCTTGTACAACCTTAGCTTCTTCTCCCAAGGAAGCTGGTTGAAGATCTCAGTTACATCGACCATATGTCGCCGCTCAGAGTATCTGTCATATATCAAAATGAGTTGTAGGCTCACAGGTCGCAAGATCAAAATCCCAAACATGGCGCAGAGAACTTGCCAAAATTAGTAATTACTTTATGCACATCCTATTCTCTATCCAGACCACAACACAGGGAGAAGCATATTTGGCTAAGCTTAGAAAAAGTTTTCCAAGTTAAAAGAGTTGCTGTTTTCTGAATATAACAACACTTAGTATTTGTCCAACTTTGACCAATAAATAAGCTGTATATATTAACTTATAATTTGATTATTGGACTTTCGATGCTTATCTAAGCATCATTCGGCATATGGTTCAGGATAAATATCCTTACCAGAGAGGCTTAAATTGTGAAATCAGCAGGTGGCATCATTCAAGTAGCATATGGGAATCAAGTAGAGTTAAAAGTCCATGTATCAAACTAGTTCCGGAATAGCTAGGGAGTAAAATATACATATTTCATTGTTGATCCTCATACCTTGTATGCAATCATTTTTACAAGATGATGAAAATATCTTTTTCCAAATTGCTAAACTAGTAGCTTATGGGAATCAAGTAAAACATCCACGTTAAATGGTCTGCACAGCACTTCTTGGAAAAAGACTTCCACTCACTTGTGCTGAAGTTGGCAAAGTGACCAGAATAAAATGTTCTCATCATGTGACATCCAAACATGGAAGCTTGATCATTTTGGTCAAGACATAATGCTTGTTTGAGACTCATTATGGGTGTAAAGTTTGAGAAATTACACTGAGGAGAGAGAGAGAGAGAGAATTAGAGCTTGTTTGATACTCATTATTTTTCCCACTATAATTTCACTTACCACTAATTTCATAACTGCTCAACTATCACCATACATTTCAAGCTTCAATTAAATCTCCACCACCCATTTCAACTTATTATAATTTCCCATTATAATTTGACTCCCATAATGAGAATCAAACAAGCACTTAGTGGTGGAAATTTAAAGATGTTTGAAAAGTGTGGGTGTCAACGAGTAATTGTCAAATCAAAGTGGTAGATAGAAATTATAATTTAGCGATTATGCGTGCCAATAAAGAGAATCAAACAAATTTTGGATACCTTAAGACTTCAAGTAGCCAAGACCCTAGTGGTCTAGTGGCATGCCAACGAGTTTTCCACACCTTAGGTCTAGAGGTTCCATTCTCCTCTCAACATTTCCCTTGTAATATTCAGAAAAAGACTCCAAGGCACTATTATAGACAACAATCAGAACAAAAAACTTACAATTTTGCATTGTAACATGAGACAGGAAGACACAGAAAAAACATAACCCAATGCCCGGTAATAAGATGGAGGAAGCATAGTGCTCCTCGATTAATGTACTCTGGCAAAACAACGTTATTTATTTGAGATGCTGAATCATATGGATTAATATAATCATACTCGACATCAGCCAAGCACATAAGCTGCAATAAGGGAAATTTCCAAGTTAGATTCTCCTGAAAAGGTGTGCACTAAAAAGGGATAGCAAGAACACATTTTGTAAAACACAAACCCCATTGGCCATTACGCGTACCTATTCTGATAACACAACTTGCTGGCATGAATCATACCAGTGCCAATACCTTTTTCTATTCATTTAATTTATTTGATGTCCTCTTCATTTTCATTTTATTAATATTTTTGTTTCCCCTATTGCGTTTTTTGCCGTGTGTCAACTACATCGGCTATCAGGTTTGATGTCCTCTTCATTTTCATTTTATTAATATTTTTGTTTCCCCTATTGCGTTTTTTGCCGTGTGTCAACTACATCGGCTATCAGGTCAAGAGAATTAAGAGAAGCCATCTCTCATCATTGTTTTCCTTAAACTTCTTCGTATATTAAATGCATGTTTTTTAATAATTAGTTTTATTTGATAGCAAACAAATATGAACTGCCTCGATTGGTATCATACTGAGCTTTCACTATTTTGCTCCCACACACCATTCATGACATCCAGTCTTCTAGATTTCTAGTCGACAGATTACTAACCATTGGATGTTTTGTTGTGGTAAACATAACCTCTACGAGACATTGGATCTTAGGGGAGACCAAGAGTGGAGCAACCTAAAAGTCATCATGTTTGGCAGAGCCTCGGGTTGGCCCTGCCCATTTAGGCCCATGTGGGAGACGGGTTGACCGGCCCACGTGAGCCTCCTTTTTCTTTTATTTTTTCCTTTTATTTTTGGTCACATTTTATATTCAAATCTTATGATAAATACATTACAATTAAAATATTTCAATAAGAAATTTACCACATTTTTAAGAGATATCACAAGTGTTTTAAATTTTTAAATTCTAATTAAAAAGTAAATATACAACAAGATGAAAGTAAAATTTTTAATAATAAACTTCACATATCTTATTATATGAAAAATTTTGAAATGCAAATATTGTTCACACAAATTTAAAAAAGGAATAATATGATAATAAATACAATACAAAAAAATACAAGAAAAAATATAAAAATTAAATAGAAAAGGGTCACTTTTTGACCAAAAGTTTGCCACTTTTTGATTAAATCAGCGCCTTCAGCATGGCGCTGCAGATTTAAATATTTGGAAAAAAAATTTTATAACATTTTTCACAGGCCGGCGGTTAAACTACGGGCTCAGAGTCTTTGAATCAGCCTGCCCAAGCGACCGCTGGCAGCGGCCCACAGCTCGGACCGGTCGGTTGTAGGCCGGTCCGCGGTTCTAGGCTTTTCTAGGTGGGTTGGGCGGGTGGCCCCCCCAATCTTTACACATCTAAACTAAGGTATATTGTTTTTACCTATCTCAAATTAGAGTCGTACTCTTTACTTCAAATATTTTTCCTAGACAGATACATTCTTTATTTGTGGATTCTTTATATGGGTTTGACACCTTTATTTTAACAAAGGACATGAAAATACCTACTACAATTTCTGTTATATAAATCTAATTTAATATCATAGTTATTTCAAGTTTCCACAGATATAGTAGTTTTTGGCAATGGGAAGTTTTCGTATTTGACTCCTATAGTGGCAGTCATGCTGCACAGGTGAGGATTGAAGTCCTATCTTTTTTGCTCTTAAATTATATAGAAGATTTTTTGTGTAATATCTGGTATTTATGTTTTATGCTGCTTTGAAAGCATATATTTGAAAGCTCCAAAATTTTCTTCATTTCTCCCTTAGAATTTTATGCTATTGAATGATAATCAAATGTTCTTGGCTAATTTTTATGTTTTATGGAATTATAGCAGGATAGAAAATAAAAGAAGAAAAAACTTATAAGGAAACACTAGAGGTTTTTAAGTATGATTGGTGGTGTTTCGCAATCAAAGTTGTAATATTTTGAAAGCTAAATTACTCATTTATTATTATTATTATTATTATTATTATTGCTTCCTTATCTTTTACAGGGAGATATGAATTGGGAATTCATTTAGGTTCTCAGAAAGTTAGAGAATACAGGATTTGGATACAACTGGTTTGAGGGCCACGTGTTAGACTAAATTTCTTACCATTAGATCATAATATTTAAGCTTTTAGGCTTATTTTTAAATGATATGGCCTTCAACGAAGAGTCATAATGAGGATTGATTACAGAAATTCTAGAGATTTAATTTGGCTTGAGTGATCACGAAAAGACCCACTTTTTAAATTGGATTCTTATTGAAATTTGGATCCAATCAATGTGTCAGTAACTTTTCAAAATATCCACTGAAATCTTTGTTATTTTTGAATAAGTTTCTTATTTTTGTCTTCATTACCTCTGTTTTGGTAATCACATAATGTACAGAATCGGTTTTGCCAACTATATATATTTTGAGTTTTGTTTAGCGAGCTGTATGAAAATATTTTATAAACATTGTAAATATTATTTGTATATAAGTTGTTGGGTATTATTATAGGTTTAGTTAGAATATGTTCATTAGATTTACATATATGATAGAAGTTGTGTTTATAAATTTGCCCAAATTATTATATTACTATGTAAAAAAATGTTAAAAAGAAAAATAAAAGATAAAATGACTTGGTGCTAAATGTTTTAGTTTAATCCCTCGAGAAAAATTGGGGAATTACAAATGCATCCTAACAATATTAGCTTTTGTTAATTTCTTCTCATATTTAGCAAGCAGTTAACTCGCTTAATAATAAAATAAATAGTGTCATAACCAGTAAATTTTAGGATTCCATAATATACAGAAAGAAGAGGGAAAAATTCTATTAAGATACTATATGATCAAGCCATACCATATGGTGTCACATCGAGACTAATTGTTTGACATAAACCTATATCATCAAGTTGATCAATATATTAGAGATTATTCATTTTGAAAGTACAATGAAATATATATTGGATTCCTTTTCATTTTTAAATGTTCATTACTTGATAGGTCTATTCCATTTTTACTTATCATTTTTAAAATGTCTTCCTGTGCAACGCGCGAGTGCAGTTCTAGCTATGATTATAATTTCACTAAATTTTTGTCGTGCTTGTACTTTTGGCTAACAGCCTTTTTTCCCCTTATGTTAAAAAACTTAACTTTCAAGTGAAAAGAGCGCGTTTTCCATAGAGACATATCTGTCTCCGATTCAAAGACATATCTATCATGTGGCTGTATAGATTTTCCATGCAGCAGCACAGGCGGTCACTGTGCGGCCGTCCGTCACCGTGCGCCACACTGGCCTACCGTCGCGCCTGCACTGTAACCGCCTGTGCGGCTATATAGGTGTTATATGTAGCCGCATGATAGGTTTGTCTCTGAAATTGGAGACAGATCTGTCTCTATAGGAGCGCTGGTAAAATGAGGTTGAAGTTTCATTTTTAATCAATTAACAAGTATTTTTCAAAACGTAAGTAATATATTTAAAACCTAACTTTATTTTCAATACTAACCATCCATTTATTTTTTATTTTTTAAACACTTTTAGGCTCTAGCAATGTTCTTTAGATAAGCGATTTGTGAAGTGCAGGATGGATAATTGTGAAAACGTTGTGGACCGAGTTAGCACTTTCTAAGGAAGAGGATTAAGAGCTTCTGCTTGAAAATGAGAAAGATGGCGATCAAGTTGAGAATTACGAGTTGTGTCTTGTTGGAAGATTTCTTACGGATCGGACTATCAACTTTGTTGCCGTGAAGAACCAGTTGGCCAGTCTTTGGCGGCCGGGCAGAGGCATGTGCGTTAAGAAAATCAACCCACAATTGTTCTTGTTTCTCTTTTTTCATGTGGTTGATTTGAAGCGAGTCGTGGCTGGAGGGCCGTGGACGTTTGATTCCCATTTGCTTTCATCAACTTACGCTTGGGGATGTACCGTCTCAAATGCCGCTCTTCTATGTGGATTTTTGGGTCCAAGTTTATTACTTGCCTCTTGGATTTATGTCTGAGAGTGTGGAGAAGCAGTTAGGTAACTTCATTGGTGTTTTTCATGAGTATGATCAGAACAATAATGTAGGGGGTTGGAAGAACTACATGCGCCTCTGCACTACGATTGATGTTAGACTTCCATTAAAGCGAGGGAAGAAGATTCGTAAGCTACGAGGAGACTGGTCTATTGTCAAGTTCAAATATGAACGCCTCACTCTATTCTGTTTCCTTTGCGGTTTGTTGGGCCATTCGGATAAATTTTGAAAGAAGTTATTTTCTAGCCCTGAGGAGATGCTGTCTAAAGAGTGGGGGACTTGGCTACGTGCGCCGTTGTGGAGATCTATTGGCCACAGTGGGGAACGGTGTCTCCGGGAGGGTGGATCCAGCAGTGAAGTGGAAGAGATGGGGAATGACCGTCCTATGCCTACAGACGTGGGAGCAGCTACGTCAGTTAATTCACGTCATGGCCATAGTACCCTTCCATGTATACTGGGGGCCCATAATAAAATAACTCTGCCAAAACGGAAATGGGCCTGGCTGATTGCGAGGAAGAGGATGTGTTGGGCTTGAATTGGCTGACGATAGGAAACACAGGAGTGGTGGTATTGTGTTGGAGGCCCAAGAAGGTGTGTTTGTTACTAACCCACTTAATAGCGAGCCTCACGACTTTGAACAAAGCAGATCGGCGGGTGTGGGACACCTGGCCTGCCGAGGCCAATGAAAACATTAAGCTGGAACTATCGGGGTTTGGGCAATCCCTGAGCAGTTCTTAGCCTTTGTGAGATAGCAAAATCTCACCGGCCCAATATTATTTTCTTGTTTGAAACACTTTCTATTGCTGCAAGAATTGAAGAAGTTAGAGTGAAGTTTGGTTTTAGAGGGGGCTTTAGCGATGGATAGGGAAGGGAGACGTGGTGGAATTGCTGTTCTTTGGAGGAATGATGGTGATTGTGTTGTTATCGGTTTTTCTAATAACCATATTGATGTTGAAATCAAAGATGATGATAAGGGGCCTTGGCATCTAACGGGTTACTATAGGTTTCCAATAATGCACAGACGGAAGGATGCTTGGAACTTTCTTCGTCATCTTTGTTCTGTTTCAGCTCTTCTGTGGTGTTGTACCTGGGATTTTAACGACCTTCTCAACTCGGCTGATAAGATGGGCAATGTTGAACGCCCAGAGTATCTCTTCAGGGGTTTTAGGGAGGCTGTTTCGGACTGTGAGCTCACTGATCTTCCTCTTCACGGCTATCCATTCACTTGGGAATGGGGTCGTGGCACGGACAGATGGGTAGAAGAGATGCTGGATGGGGCTCTTATCTCAGATGATTGGCAGCAGTTTTTCCCTCATGCTCGGCTTTGTAATCTTGTCGCTCTGATATCCGATCATACACCGATTTTGCTTGAGACAGAGGTGAGAACGCAGCAAGTCAACAGCTACCGTTTTCGTGTTGAGAACGGCTGGGTTTTGGAGGCTGATTTCAAGTCAACAGTTGGCTAAAATTTGGCTTCTACAGGGTCGGCAGATTAAAGGAGCAGATTGCGGTCATGTACTCATGTTATGGCTAAATGGGGTGGAAAGAAAAAAAATTCCAATTTGCGGACTGGTTGAAATTGCTCAAGGCTGAAATTGAAGTTTTAAAGCAGCAATCTGATTCTTTGTCAAGAGAGGGGTTGCGAACTAAGAGAGAAGAGATGGGTGAGTTACTACTTCAAGAAAGAAGAAATGTATTGGAGGCAGCACGCTAAGTCCTTTTGGCTACAGGGTGGATATGCGAATACAAAATTCTTTCATGCTGCTGCCACGAGCCGGAAAAAGGTAAATAAAATTTACAAACTACAAGATAATTTGGGTGTTTGGCATGAGAACATTGATGGGATGTGTGACGTTGCTAATGAGTATTTTCTGAGGCTTTATGCGGAGGATTCTGGATCTTCAATGAGTATTTTGGATTGAATTGAGCCTCGGGTTTCTGCATCCTAAAATGATTCACTGCTGGAGCCTTTTATGAAGGATGACTTTCAGCGTGCTTTATTCCAAATGCACCCAGATAAGTCGTCCGGGCCAGATGGTTTGAATGCCGCATTTTTTCGAAAGTTTTGGCCTCAATTCGGTGATCATATCTTTCAAGCTTGTACTCATTGGCTCTTATGTAAAGAATTTCCCATTTCTTTGAATGATACTCTTATTGTGTTGATACCTAAATGTGAAACCGCATGTTCTATGAAAGAATTTCGTCCCATATCTTTATGTAATGTGTTGTATAAACTTATTGCGAAGGTGCTAGCTAATAGACTAAGGGAAGTTTTGCCGGACTTGATCTGTACTACTCAATCAGCATTTATTCCCAGAAGGCAATTACCGATAATGTAGTAGCGGCTTTTGAGGTTATCTACCACATGAAAATGAGGCTTCGGGAGATCGGAAGAGCACACGAGAAGTGGCATTGAAAGTCCACATCAGTAAGGCATATGATCGCATTACTTGGCTTTTTTTGCAAAATATGATGGTTATAATGGGATTTACTTCTCAATGGGTTGAGATGATTATGCTTTGTGTTACCACTGTGTCTTATTCTATTTTGGTTAATCAGAAGGTAGTCAGGCCCATTTCTCCGAAGCAGGGCTTGAGGTAGGGAGATCCCCTTTCTCCATACCTTTTTATCATCTGTGCAGAGTGCCTTTCCATGCTTATCAAGAGAGCAGAAGTATGTGGGCAGATCCATGGAAGTAAGATTGCTCGGGAGCACCAAGTATTACGCACCTCCTTTTTGCTGATGATAATTTTTTCTTTTTCAGAGCAATAGCAGAAGAGGGGGCTAGTATGAAAAGGATCCTACAAGAATATGAGGGAGCTTCTGGTCAGGCAGTCAATTTTCAGAAGTCGGGTATTTTCTTTAGTGCGAATGTGCCGCAGCGAACTCAGTCTACTATTACTGCCTTGTTGGGAGTTTCTGCGTCGCTTAATGCTGGGCGATATCTTGGGCTTCCTTCACTCATTGGTAGGAAGAAAGGGAAGTCTTTAGTTTTCTTCGCGAAAGGCTATGGTGACGGACGCAAGGTTGGAAGAATAAGCTCCTCTTTCGTGCAGGCAGAGCCATACTTATAAAAACTGTGTCTCGGGCCTTCCCCTCCTAGTGCATGAGTACTTTCGTTCTACCTGTTTCATTGTGTGAGGAGTTGCAACGTGTAATGAACTCCTCTTGGTTGGGTAAAAAGGCAGACAGTGATCGGGGAATTAATTGGTTCAGTTGGGACAAACTGTGTATGCGCAAAGAGTATGGTGGTTTGGGGTTTCGAAACCTTCACGCCTTCAATCTAGCAATGTTGGGGAAAATTGGTTGAAAACTTCTTTCCAACCCTGATGCTCCTATATGTCGGTTGCTTAAAGCCAAATATTTCCCCCGGGGAGGGGGGGGTTTCTTATCAGCCCAGGTCAGCCATAATCCAAGTTTCACTTGGAGAAGCATCTAGAATTCCCAAGTAGTGCTAGAGCGAGGATGTCGATAGAGGGTAGGTGATGGCCGAAGTATCAATGTTTGGAGGGATCCATGGCTAGCTGAGGATGACAATTTCAGAATTGTGTCACCAGAAATTTCTGAGCTTTTACAGACTACTGTGATTGATCTTTTGCATTCTGATCGCAATGAATGGGATGTGGACTTACTTCGAGATTTATTTGTTGAAAGAGATGTGGCTGCATTCTTAAACTTCCCCTGAGCTACACTTCTCCAAAGGACCAGTGGGTTTGGCGTTATAGCAAGGATGGGATGAATTCTGTTAAATCTGCATACCGAGTTGCTGTTGATGCTATTATGGTCGACTCACATCTTCGTGGGCCCGGTGAGTGGCGTAAATTATGGAGGGTTGACCTTTCACCCTAAGTGCAGGCTTTCTTATGGCGTGCATCTAGAGACTGCCTTCTGACCACTGAGAAATTGCAGGGACGTGACTTACTGCTCTTTAATTCTTGTGTCATTTGTGAGGAAGAAGAAGAAGAAAGCCCCATCCATGCTCTCCTTCAATGTCCGTATGCCCAGCAATGTTTGACTTTGATAGGATTTTCTCCTATCATTGATGGGTATGAGGGCTTTGAAGAGTGGTTCTTTAGCTTTCTCAACTCGGTACATTGCTCTGTTATTCAGCGTGTGGGTATGATGTTTTGGAGCATTTGGCGGCAGAGGAATTGTAAACTGTGGTCTGGGAAACTGCTACATGCTGGAGGACTTGTTGGTAGCAGCTTGAATTTGCTTTCTAAATGGTGTGGCCAGGGCTTTGAGAGTGCAGATGGCTAACCAGCCTACCTCAGCGGTTAACACCCCAGGTTGGGAGAGGCCGCCATGTGGGAGAATTAAGTGTAATGTTGATGCTGCCCTCTTCCATGACAGACAGTTCACTAAGGTTGGGATTGTTTTCATGGACGCCGAGGGACAGTTCATCAGGTGCGGCGAAAGGCTGTTTCCTGTGATTTTTTCAGTGCGTGAAGCTGAAGCTTTGGGTCTTCGTGAAGTAGTACGTTGGGCGCTGGATTGCGGTCTTGAGAGGGTTATTTTTGAGCTCGATGCTAAAAGTATTGTTGATACATTGGCCGAAGGTATTCGTGGTAACTCCACTTTTCATATGATCATCCAGGATTGCCATGCTTTGTTGCAGCAGGGACCTGAATTCTCCGTTTTCTTCGCTCCAAGAACGGCAAACCAAGTGGCTCATTGTGTTGCTGGGGCCTCTTGTTTTTACTCAAATGTTTGTTGTTGGGACGAGCCTCCTTCGTTTCTTGAGGCTCTCTTATTGTCGGATGTTTTAAGTTCATCTTTAATGAAGTGCATCTTTTACTTTCAACAAAAATGTAGATGAAAATGAAATTTGACCTTTTGATTATTTCAAGCAAAATTGAAGCTTGAAAAAAGAGTGATTTTGTGAAAAAAAAATAGACGTGCGATATCAGTTATTATAGTTCATTCATAAAATTATTCTTATTTGAAAATTTCGCAGTTGTAAATAAGTTTGATAATATTGTAAAATAATAGATGATTATTTATGACAATTACACTTATGAGATTGTTATGAAGAGTTAAATACACATTTGGTTACTCAACTTACCATTTTGTTTCTAAATCATCATTGATCTTTAACTCTTCCGATCTGTTACTCACTAAACTTATAAATTTGTTATTTATCCATCACTAAATTTATAAAAGTGTTTCCATTTATCACTAAGACGTATTCTGTTAGTTACATGTAATGGAAAAGATGTCATGTCTTAACAATAAAGTGACGTGGCTTAATTGTTTCACCACATGGCAAATGAAATACATTTTCGGTTATTAAACTATTCAAAGTGTTATTGATTAGTCACTCAACTTACCTTTAAATTCTAATCCATCATTAAACTTTAACGTATTACTGGTCAGTCACTAAACTTACCTTTAAATTATTAAACTATCATTGAACCTTAACGTGTTACCCATTAGTAACTGATATCAACGTATAACGTGTAATTCATTTCCCGAACTGATATTTTTAATTTTTGCTTTTTTATAACATTACTATATATTTTTCATATTAATCAAATCTCATAATGTTTCGAGTACCATTTTGAAATGGATTGTAATTTTCTATACTCAGTTATGCTAACTAAGTAATAAATTCTGAATATATTCTCTTTCTAAGACTTTTTGGTCATTGTCGGAATTCATTACTTAGCCCAGCATAGAAAGTTACAGACTATCTCAAAATAATACTCGAAACGTTGTGGGATGTGTTTAATACGAAAAAATACATAGTGATATTGTAAAAAATAAAAAAAAATTATAAATATCAGTTCGGGGAACGAATGACACATTATACATTGATAGCAGTTACTAACCTGTAATTCGTCAAAGTTCAATGATAGTTTAGTAACTTTAAATTGAAGTTTAATAACCAACCAGTAATACGTTAAAGTTTAATGATAGATTAGTAGCTTAAAGGTAAGTTAGTGATCAATCAATAACACTTTGAATAGTTTAATGGCTATAAAGGTATTTCATTTGTCACGTGGTGGAGCTATTAAACCATGCCACTTTTCCGTTAAGCTACGTCATTGCCTTCGCTAAATGTAATTAACGAAATCCATCTTAGTGACAGAGGAGAAACACTTTTATAAGTTTAGTGATGGATAGGTAACACATTTATAAGTTTGGTGAGTAACGAGGTAATAAGTTAAAGATCAGTAATAATTTAGAAACATAAGGATAAGTTGAGTGATTAAATGTACATTTAACTCTTGTTATGAAATGATAAAAAAATTTTCTATACTTGATGTATTTCAATTGAACTTGGATGAGATAATTTCACATATATTTAAGTTATGGAAATTTCTAAAGAACATATGGCTGGGTTCTTTGCGAAGCCCAAGAACCAATGAGATGCAGATATGTGGTGTGTGTCAGATAAGATGTCAGTGTGTTATTGAAGACTAGGTTCCATAAGGAACCCAGGCTGAGTTCCGTAGCTGGACCGGTAATGTATCGAAATTTCTCTTCCTCTCTAATTTATAATAACAAGAAAAATTTACTTTAAGAACATCCATATCAGTTATAATTTAACTCTAAATGATATCTGCTCAAATTGTCCCAAATAGAGAGAAAATGCTATATAAACAACTACTTTGAAAGCTAGTTGCACGAGTTAGTTACATGGCACCAAGTTGTAAGAACTCACATGGTTTACGTAGAAATTAACATATTGGTGCCAATTTGTACAACTAATTGTAGTCTCGATCTCCCATCATACGTCTAACTGACAACTCATGCAGAGTTGTCTAATGATCTCCCAAACGTGTGAAAGTTCATTTTTTATTTTCTTTGGGAAAGGTAGATTCAAATTTCTAGGAACAGTATTGCAAAAACCCATGTTTGATACCACTTAAAGATAACAGACAAAAACATGAACAATCACAGGACAACTATGAATGCAAGTATATACACACTCCTTCAATGAGATAGATACAACTGACCACAAAATACGTCAATATAAGGAAACCAACCCGCACATATCATTGCGTCTTTTCTTCAACGGAAGCCAGCCAATAATTCCACCGGTGTCTATCCGAGCAAAGCTCAAAAATGTCTTCTCATATTTTCTTTTCTGCAAAGCTCAAAAATGTCTTCTCATATTTTCTTTTCTTTCTCACCGGACGTTGTCTTGAACCAAGGTATCCAAACTGATGTTGTCTTCTGGTACTGTCTATATGCATCAGCCCGCTCATCTTTTTCCAGCATTCTCTTCTCCACAAGAACAGTCACATATGCTAAACACATGCTGTTTATAAGGGCACCAATAAAACTCCAGCCAGCATCCAAATTCCATGCAAAGATAACTAGTCCCCACCACCATAGCTGCTCCCCAAAATAGTTCGGATGTCTTGAGTACCTCCAGAGGCCTCTGTCAAGAGTAAGCACCATTGGCTGGCCGAGCTGTTTCAGTTCATCATTTCTACTGACAAAAGTGTGAAGCTGTGTGTCAGCGTAATAAGCAATAACAATACCAGCCAAGCATACAAGTGCAGCAGCTACATCCCAGCTATTGAAGTCCTTGTTCTTTGAATGAACAACATAGAAGGGCATGCATATTCCCATCAAAAAGACCTAAAAAAGATGTTCCAACCAAATGCTAATGTTAAAAGCGTCTCTAGTTGCAAGTTCAATTTAAGAATTTGAAATGGTAAAATCAATATTTCCTCATATAGACAATATTGTCGATGCACTTGCAAATTATGTAAGCTCAACAATATTCTGGTTTTAATCTATAATGTCCATGTATTTTGAGAAACAAGAAAATGGCTTGCATGTTTCACACATCCCCATGATCATGCACGTGAAAAGTGAAACTGTTGAGAGCTAAAGGGATTGTATTCTTGAACTGTATTAGCACTACAACAAGGGAGGTGACAATAAGTTCTCCTGAATCTGATTTGGTGTTGTTTAAATAACTAATTAGTTTTGTTCTTTGGAATTTCTTGTCCAGATCAGAAATTACTTCCACAAAAGACAGACAGCAGAATGTATGGTTAAAACGAGAAAGAGACCATATTATGTGTGCCAACATCATGTTCAGCTAAGCTTAGAAGTAACTCAAAATTTCTTTGTTTAAGTAACGAGTAATTTGTGTAAATGGACCCTATCGTTTGCTAGTATTGTGGAAATTGACCCTATCATTTCTAACTTGACGATTTCAACCCTAACGTATGCTAATCCTTGCAAAAAAGACCTTAGTATCTAAATTTATCAATTTTTTTATTAAAATGTTCATTTTAACCTTATTTTCTTTTTTCTAAAATATAAATTCTTTTTAAAAGTATTTTACCCTTAATTTCAAGTAAAATATAAAGACAAATATTTATATTTTGATGTACCTATATTCAACTGCTATCATAATTTTACCTACTTATAACCTTTTGATTTTTCAGTTAATTGAAATATTTTTTGGAATCTCCTGTAAAAGCTCCGACCTCTTCACCCCAGCGTGTGATGACCAATATAAACATCAAGATGATACATTAATATGATACATTAATTAATTACTCCCACGTCCCATAAAGATAGGCGGTTAGTTAATTTCGCACGAATTAAGAAATGACTATTAATATGGTTGGGACAATTAATTTTACATATATTTTTTATTTATAACCTTCTTTATCATTAATATTAAACTGCATTGGTAGTTGATGCAGATGATTAATTAGGGATAAAACATAGAAACAAAAAAATTAAATGTATACTTAATTTAGTGAACGGCCTATCTTTGTGTGATGGACAAAAATGAAATGCTGAAATATCTTTGTGGGACGGATGAGAGTAAAATATAACATTTTGTCTTTATATTTTACTTCAAATTAAAGGTAAAATACTTTTAAAAAGAATTATATTTTAAAAAAAAAAGAAAATAAGGTTAAAAGGGTCATTTTAAGAAAAAAATTGGATAAATTTAGATAATAAGGTTTGCAAGGATTAGCATACGTTAGGGTTGAAATCGCCAAGTTAGAAACGATAGGGTCTATTTCTGCAATACTAGCAAACGATAGGGTCCATTAGCGCAAATTACCCTTTAAGTAACATTTTCTCTTCAAATGCGCATAATCACTTTTTCCATACTTATAAGTAGAGGAAAGCTACTTATTTTGACACTAGAGACAGTATTACTTCAGTTCGGGTGAGCTTAGATTTTCTCTTAGTAAGTTCACTTTGACAAAGGTATTTGATAATGTGGTCATTTACTTCAGAGCTTACTTAAAAGTAAACGTCTTTTAGCTCAGTCAACCACACCCATCTAGTTTGCACATTTCATCAAACACTTCATTATCCACGCGAGACGTTTAACATTAAAGCCTTCTTTAGGAAGTTCCCAAGTTGAACCAAATAAGATCAAAAGGAGACACATTTTACCTGCTGAGAGAGGTAGACAGCAAAGAAAGAAATCCACCACCAGTTTTTGCCATATTGGCGTGCCATATCGGTAAATCTCCAGTCTTCCCGTGCACCCCACTGCCACTTTTC